>VZUI01041844.1:0-19890 GCA_013401135.1 Cettia cetti
AGGCCTTTCAATAAATCCCTGCTTTATTCTCTGGCTCTGCCCAGTCTCTGTTCCAGGCCAGCCTGCCCAAGGCATCAATGGGAGCCACAGTGGCAGCTGGAGGAGTTCAGTGTCACTCTTATTTTGGACAGCAAACTCCTAAATGACAAGGTTACAATTATAACACATTGCCAGCATGGGTCCCAGGTCAGTGTGGCCCCCTTGCAACATTCACTCAGAACTCACTCAGTTACACTCTTCTGTCTCTAAAAAGATTAAATTTCCTCCAGATAATTTTTAAGTATCTAATTTCCATAGTGTTTATTTTAGATCTTTTATCTGACTGCAGGTTATGAGCAAAAAGGCTAATTTAACCACAATGCAGTTTTATGCAATCTGATACCACTGTAAGATGATGTCATTCACACAATTCATAAATACAAGGTTTCTGATATTTCCCTGAATAATTCATAGCCAAAGAAACTATTTTTCTGATGTTATAGATCACTAGATTATTAATTTTGAGAAGAGATGTGTCTCGAACCATTCTGAAAATACTTCTAGTTTTGTTTGGGTTACACATATATGAATATTTCCCATTTATCTATATTATATATCTGTGTGATGACATGAGGCTGACAGGGGAGGTTTTGCTGGATATCAGGAAGAAGTCCTTCCCCCAAAGGGCACTGAACAGGCTCCCTAGGGATTTGCTATCACTTTGAAAATCCCAAAGGTATTTCCTTTGCTTCTCTTCATCAAACTGCTCTTCATGGCCAGGGGCAATCTGCTGAGGTAGCTTTGAATCAACACTTAATAATGAAAAAGGAGGTTTGGGTTGAACACATTGCTAAATATTCACTAAAAGGGTATCCTCAAGGCCAGGATGAAATTTCTGATATTTCTCATTTAAAACCTGGCAGACATGTCCTGGCTCCCCACACTGCACCATGCAAGGCAAGAGCAGCACAGGACCTGACCCTGTAAAGTATTTTTCCATCATTTTTCTGTGAACCAGAGTTCCTTCCCCCCTTCCTGATCAGTGAACTATCAGTTTATTGGGGTAGGGAGAAAGGGCTATGTTGAAAAAGGATTTTTATTTTTTTCCTGAAAGGTTTTCAGATTCAGGATGAAAAAGGTCTTCAAATGCCAAGGAGAAAATGTTTTCTTTCCCAGCTCTCTCTCCTTTTTCATCTTGTTCTTCACTCTACATGCAAGATTTATTTGCCTTCAGTTCAATTTTCTCGAAGCCTCACTCTCCATTTGGTACCCTAAATACAATTAAATTGCAATATCCTAAGTGTGAAAAGAATAAAATGATAGAAATGAGATAAAATACACACCTTCAGAACTTTCACTCCTCTGACTGCCTCTACTCTTCCTTCTCCAGTGATAGTAAGACACTTTCAAATTTATTTTCCAAATTTTGAAAGCTACTGTATATCAGGCTCACTGAACTGCTGACTCCTTAGGTTTCTTTAATAGAAAAGGAAACTTTCAAAGACACCCAGGCATCCACAGAGGGTGGGGAAAGAAAGCAGAGGTTACAAAAGCAGTTAAAAATAAATCTAAAATAATAAAAGAAGTAAGACAATATTAAGGAAAGTGGAAAGAGTGGGAGAAGAATTACTCCAGCTCTTCTCCCTGGAGGAAGCTGGTAGTAGAGTAGAAATAATCTATAAAGGAAAGGTGTATTCACACTTCTAATGAAATGTAGAAGCAGAAAAATAAGTAATAAAAAATAATTGTGTGTGTAGAAAACACAACTGCAAGGAGAGATTAAAAGGGCCAAGGTAGCCTAGACAAGGGAAAACTGAAGGAAGGTGTGGGAACAGCCAGCAAACATGCAGCAAGCTGCAAAAATCAGGGGGAAAAAAAAGTATTTTCTTAGGTGAATAAGCCAAGAGTAATGGGCTTAATCTGCAGCCAGGGATAACTAAGTCAGAAAAAGGACAAGGAAATATTGGTGAAGACATTATGAAGACAGCATCCTTGGTGGTATTTATTTCTCTAAAAGTACAGAATTTCAGCCTAGTGAAGTCTCTGTCAGCCTTATTTTCTGTGATTCTCCCAATAAGGACATTAAATGTGTTTATAATGCAAAAAGTTCCATCTGAATCACATTCGAGGAACCTTCTATCCTTACATATTTCCTTTCCAAACCTGTTTGCCTAAGACCACATTTTCCTTCCTAAAACCTCCGAAAGCATCCTCTGTCCATTTTGTGGATTTTGTTCTGGAGGGAGCTTGGATGCTGCCCAGCTGGGAAGTGCCAAAGCTGTGAGGTTTAAATAGCTCCAGCAGACACTCGATGCCCTTTTGGCCAATTTGAGTTTCTCTCTTTCTGTACTGATGCATTCCAGGATAATCAGTGCTGCTGGGGTGATGGTACACCAGGAAAGAGAAGGAAAACCTCCCAAGCCCAGTTTTTAGCAAAAAGCTTTTTGGGTTTTTTTTTGAACAGTTTAGTGGGCAGGTTAACAGCTGCTCAAGAAATATAAAATGTGGTTTTATTCAGCAGCCAGTGAAAGAAAACAGCCTCAACACTCCCACCTAGGGCAAGGCTGAGAGGATGGTGTTGTTCCATAGCACCACTGTTAATAATGTGATATTTCTCTGGTGCAGGTTTAGCTTTGGCTCTTGTATATCATCATTATGTGCAGCATAAATGAAGGTCTTTGCCCAAATGCACAATTTTATGTCTATTTCAGAACAAGTAGAAGTTTTTTAATCACTGTGCAATAACCCATTTACAGCATGACAGGATATACTGGCAGCTGGCACACGGAAATGCGAGACCTCATTTGAGGATATCAGTTTTTAAATACTTGTTAATTCTGAAGAACATTTTGGGCTTGGCTGAGGAAGTGGAAAAAAGGAACAAATGCTTTCTGTAAATAAAGAAATGTCAGGAAAAAGAAAATCTATAAGGGCACTTACCAATTTATCGGTTTTCCATGGAATTTTTTACTTCCCTTATCATCAGTATCACAGTAGAAGCAGTGAATGTCAAAGAACTTTTATCTTCCCACCAATGTCCTCCTGTTGGGCATAATTCTCAGCCTTAATAAAAACAAAGCAAAAAAGAAAACCTTATAGTTCATAAAGGGTCCCAGAGCTCCATTGGGATCATATTCCTTGTGCTGCCAGCTTCCCAAGTGTGCTGGTTGTGCCCTGGTTAGAGAAGGTCTCTAACCCAGCAGGGAGCATTTGCTTACACCCAGCTGGGAGCTAAAGGCTGTTGGCTCATTAAACTTCCTTCATGGAATCACAGAACATCTTGAGTGGGAAAGGACCCATCAGGATCTTCCAGTCCAACCCCTGTCCCTGCCCAGACACCCCAACAGTCCCACCCTGTGCATCCCTGGAGCATTGTCCAAAGGTTCCTGGAGCTCTGGCAGCCCTGGGGCCGTGCCCATTCCCTGGGGAGCCTGGGCAGTGCCAGCACCCTCTGGGGAAGAGCCTTTCAAAGTGACATCACACAGAATATTTGGGTGGTGCCCAGAATTCAGCCTGATTTTTGTAGCTCCATCACAGCTCTGTTTCCTGGGGGTTTGTTGAGGTTTGCCTTCCACTTGTTTCATATTTTGCTTGCTGGAAGTGCAGCACCTCCCAGGTGTGTTTTGAGGCACCTGCAATATTTTGCTGCCTGGTGCTTAAACTGCCTAGCTCAGAAGTCTACAGTGAGTTGTAGTTTTATAGAGGGCTGGGATCCACACGATCAATACTCCATTTACCCCCCCCAGAAGAGAGCTGTTTAATATTAAGTAAGTGTTTAACCAGATGAGCCTTTCCTTTTATTTAAAAAGGGGCATTTCCCCTGATAGCAAAGTTCATTCCCGTTGCTAAGCCAGGCTGAGCAAAAGTGTTTTACCCAGAGCCATTCCAAAACACTTGGGCTAAATTTAGCCTTGTAAATTAAATATGTCTATCTCCTGAATTAAAGCCAGGTGCCACAGAATCCTTTGTATCTGTGCTAAATCTGTGTCCCACTCTCCAAATCTTTAGCCACAGCTAAAGAGCCAGTGGGACGCTGATCCCAGTGCTTGGCAAGGCTGGGGACATTCCCTGGGGACTTCAGACAGATCCATCCCAGGGTCAGGGGACACAACACTACAGACAGCCCCAGACAGTGAGGATCAGCATTTTCTGTCTTTTTTTGTTTTGTTTTGGTTTGGTTTTTTTGGATTAAACAGCAGTGAATGACACCTAATACATTTATTAATGTTTTACATTCTTCTTTAAAATTCTCTCCTTTATTTCTATGGCTAAACTCCTTTATTCGTGAGCATCCTCCATGCAACAGGATCAGCAGCAGCAGGAGCAAGGCTTTCTCTCTCTGTTAGGATTAGCTCTCAGGGAAGTGCTGGAGGTGGCAGAAATTTTGGACTCACACTCATACTTTATACCTGAACAAATCCTTGAAAGTTAACAGAGTACATGGCTTCCTCTCAACCTGTCTCTCTACCCTAAAAAAAAAAAAATAAAATCCAATAACATTTCAACCACTCTTGGGGATAAACAAAGTACTATTTTTTGTCTTCAAATGATGCTTTTTTTTTTTTTTTTTTTTTTTTTTTGAGATACATGTTATGTGAAGTTACAATTTCTGGCAGAAACAGAGGGATTCAAATAAAACCCTTTGTTTCATTTATTGCATTTGCTACAAACACGGACTTCTGTGGTGCTAATTAGTATTTACATCAATGAAAATCAGATTGGATTCTAAGATCATGTCAGTCAATGAAGATTTATTCAACTTAAGGAGTTCTGGCTTGGTATCAGAAGGCATTAATCATTTATGACTCCTCATGGGTTGAAAGATGTGCCTCCCACTGCTGCATTGCTGCGTGGACAACCAGAACTGATTCACACTCAGAATAAATACACACAGTTGGCTTTATTTAGCAAACTGGTTCTGATTTCTGACCTTTTTTTACAACAGATCAACAGTTTTCTCTTTTAATGGGGAGTTAAGTGACATCCTCAGGTGTTACAGAGTGACACTGACAGTATTTCATAGCTTTCAATGCCCTCTTAGAATCAGAATATGTTTCAGAGGGCACTAATAGGTATCTGTTGGAATTTTTTACCTGTCAAAGTGTCCTTTTCCTCTTATCCTCCACGGTATTTTTTGACAATTCATTTATGACGAGTAATGCTCATTGACACAGAGCTGTCCAACAACCACACCAAGGCAGGGAAAGGAATTGTCTTGGTGTCTCCACCAGACTCTGCAGCTGAGGAAATGGAAACTCATTTCCTGCTGAATGTTCAGAGCAGAGGGAAAATGATGCAGAGAGAAAACATGAAGTGAAGGCAGAGCAACACCTGAGCAATAGCTCCTCTGTGTAATTGTCCATTTTACATTCATAAGAAAGTTGTATTTTTTTCTCTCTCTCCTGCTGCCTTTTAAGAGTTTTCTGATGCTAATCCTAAAATCTTTCTCATCTTTTATTGATCATCTCACAGCCATAGCTTTTCTCATTAGGCGCCCAAAATCCTGCTATAAACCCAGCACATTCCAGTAAAAATGCACATATATTTCATGGCCTTCCCTGGCACACACTCACCTGATCCATCAGTGAACATTGTGAGAGGGCGTTTCTGTCAGAGATTTTTGACCCCTTAAAGAGCTGCAGTAACATCACTACCTTCAAAATAAAAAAAAAAAAAAAAAAAAAAAAAAAAAAAAAAAGATTTCACAGAATTATAAAATAAAACATAGGATGGTTTAGGTTGGAAGGGACCTTAAAGCCATCCAGTGCCACCCCTGCCATGGGCAGGGACACCATCCACCAGCCCAGGGTGCTCCAAGCCCCAATGTCTAACCTGGCCTGGGGCACTGCCAGGGATCCAGGGGCAGCCACAGCTGCTCTGGGCACCCTGTGCCAGGGCCTCCCCACCCTCACAGGGAACAATTCCTTCCCAAGATCCCATCTAACCCTGCCTCTGGCAGTTTGAAGCCATTCCCCCTTGTCCTGTCCCTCCATCCCTTGGAAACTGTCTCTCTCCGTGTTTCCTGTCAGCTCCTTCAGGCACTGCAAGGCCACAGTGAGGTCACCCCAAAGCTCCTCCTCTCCAGGTGAACAATCCCAGCTCTCCCAGCCTTTCCTCCCAGCAGAGCTGCTCCATCCCTCTGATCCCCCTGGAGCTCCCCTGGACTCTCTGCAGCAGCTCCAGGTGCCCCCTGTGCTGGCCCCAGGGCTGGGGCAGCTCTGCAGGTGGGCTCTCACCTGAGCCCAGGGGCAGAGGGGCAGAACCCCGTCCCAAATCCCATTTTTCTCTTTCCTCAGTGATCCTTGTGGTAAATGTTGGTGTTTCTCACCCAATATTCCCATCCACACATCCTTCAAATAGCATTTGGATCATTGTCTGAAATCAATTAGGGGAAAAATCTGCCTGGAATTGCAGAGCCACAGAGAAACCTGAACACCAGGCTGAATTCAGTCATCACTTCTGGTCCTATCCAGGAATTTCCCTATACCCCTCCTACCTCCCTGAATGGTGTCAGCTTTCCTCTATAATAATAATAATGAAATCCTTCCCTCTCTCTGTGCCAGCGTGTGACACTGCAATCATTGTGGCAAACAACGAGAGAATGAAAATCCCAATTTTGGACTGGCTGCACTGAGCAGACAGAGGTAGGAGTGAGAGAAGGCCTCTGGATCCAGAGCTCTGAACAAGGCACAGCTTGGCACCAGCTGATCCCCAAAGCTTGGATGGCAGGACACACAATCCTGCTGGGAAGTCTGATGGCAACAAGCAGGAGCTCATCTTGTGCCTGCTGGAGTGAATTCATTTCATCCACTTGGCTTGCGACACTCACCGTGCTCAAAAAGAAAATACCTCCTTAAAATTTGGTAAAAAAGCCTTGAGATTGAAATAAAATTTCATTTCTATTTCTCAGTGTAAACTTCTTCATTTTGTAAGAACCATCCCTGAATGCTCTGTTTCAAATCTTGTAACTCCACAGCGCTCTGACTTGTGCCATTCACAGCTCTTTACACCTTCCCCCAGTTTTTCACTACCTGTTTGGAATTTTAATAGGAATTTCTATTAGAAGATCGTAACTTAGTGAACCTAGAGGTTGAAGAATATTGGTGTGCTGCCTCAAAAGTAGTATTTTAATGAAATTATGTTGCACCACTGGGATTGTCATCCTCTGCAGACTTGCTTTTTAAATTAGCAGGGGTTTTTTTAGGGTTCACTGAAAATGTTTAATTCACAGGGCCTACGAATAAACAATTTTTCAAAGGCTTAAAATTCCTTAATTTGTGCCTATCAAGGCTTTAGATGAAGGAAGGTTGGTAATTGAACTTCCTGGAGTTCCTGTTCATGCTTCCACCTGAAGGAACGGGTGTAGAGGAAATGCCACATGGATGAAATCCACTTTCTGCTTATTATTAGAGCCCTTGGCTGGTGATTATGTAAACAGCTTAATAAATACACATAACAGGAATGGTCTGGCTGAGTCACTGGGCCAGGCAGCAGAGGGACTGCAGTGGTTTGGAGAGCTGTCACACTGTTGCTAAGCAAACTGGCAAAATCCTGATGTTTCCCCTCCAGCAGGCAGCCCCCAACCCCAGAAACACACATTCACCTGGCCTGTGGAAAAAAACATGCAGGAGACATCCCTGCTGCTGGAATCCCTGCTGGGGTGTCTGGATGCTGAATGCACAGCTGAATACACATATTTGATGTCAAGTTTTGTAGCCCAGTTTTTTTGTTGTTGTTGGGTTTTGTTTGTTTGTTTGTTTGTTTGTTTGTTTTGTCAGCCTGTTGGAGCAAGTCCAGAGGAGGCCCCAGAGCTGCTCCCAGGGCTGGAGACCCTCTGCTCTGGAGCCAGCCTGGGAGAGCTGGGGGTGCTCCCCTGGAGAAGAGAAGGCTCCAGGGAGACTTCAGAGCTCCTTGCAGTGCCTGAAGGGGCTGGAGAGGGACTTGGGACAAAGGATGGAGGGACAGGATGCAGAGAATGGCTTCCCACTGTCAAAGGACAGGCTTAGATGGGATACTGAGAAGGAATTGTTCCCTGTGAGGGTGGGCAGGCCCTGGCACAGGGTGCCCAGAGCAGCTGTGGCTGTCCCTGGATCCCTGGCAGTGCCCAAGGCCAGGCTGGCTGGGCTTGGAGCACCCTGGGACAGTGGAAGGTGTCCCTGCCCATGGCAGGGGTGGCACTGGATGGGCTTTGAGGTCCCTCCCAACCCAAACCATTCCATGATTCCATCACTCCAAGGAAAAGCTCGCCCCAGGAGGAGCTGCTCCTCCCTACCCTCAGCCACAGAAACCAGAGATACCAAACCATGAGGGGTTTTCTTTCCCCAAGACATTGTGAGAGATTTTTTGAAGCCCACTGAAGTCCGTAAGAGAAATAATTTTAAGAGGTGAGGGGAGTTCAAATAGCTCTTTTATCAACACTCTAATTAAGCCTCTACCCTTATTATCATGTAGGAGAGCCTCTGTCCATAGCACATTATAATTGAGGTGGCTTCACTTGCTAACTGATTGTCCTGGATATTAGCTGGCAACTAGGAGGAAATGGAGCAATAGCAAATATGAGGGGGGAAATAATACTTGTGCCCAAAAGGGCCTTGAGATTTTAAAATATTCCTTTAAACTGGTGCCTGGCTAATTTTTTTTATTATTTATTTATTTATTTATTTTTTTCACTTCTACACAATAGTCCCCCTCAAAAAAAAAAAAAAAATTAAAAAGTTACAATTATATAAACATATAAAATAACACCTTGTACTCTATCCACCAGAACAAGAGAAGGCACCATTAAGGCAAGGAAAAGCTTTATAACTACCTGGCTGGGCAGAGGGCAGCTGAGAATTCCCTGTCTGGAGAAGTATCCCATATCTCAGACTGCACCTGAGGATTTTTCCCCTAGGTATTTCTATCCCTACACAGTGCTGCTCCTGCTCATGCAGAAATAAATCTTCCCTTCCTTTGCTCCCCAGACAGCCTCTCCTCAGCAGCATATTCTTTACTCTTGTGGGGAATCTGAGGGATTTACCTGGATGTTTCAGCCTTTCAGGATTTGGAGACTGCTTGAAAAACTGAAGGGACAAATTTGTTGAGTGTGTTAACCCTCCTGGTCTGTCTCCAGGGCAGCCCAAATCTGTGCAAAATCCTGAGATTAAACAGACACAACCTTGAAGGGCATTTTACCTACACAAGAATAATCTTGCAGCGTGGTTTTTGTGGTCTTAAAATTCTCATGAGCAGCTGACTCCCCATTCCTAATCTGGGAACAAGGACTGAACAAAGACAGGACTTTATTGAGGCAGCAGTGAAAAAAGATAATCCACACAACATCCAAAAGGATGATTTTTTTTTTGGTGGGATTTTGCTCATATTTGCTGTGTCAGAGGTTACTGCAAATGGTGAGAGTCCAGGACATGTGGCTTTTACACAAAAAGGAATATTGAGGGTCTAAGTGAAGGAAATACCTTTGAAAGAATGAAGAATTAATAAGTTTAAGAAAAAGCAACTAATTTTTGATGGTGATGCAGAGAATGGTGTCAGCTTTCCCCCACAATAATGCAGCATTTTGTTAAAGAGCCCTTTAAAATGTAAAAATGTGTTTAAAATGCTTCTGGTGTTGGGCAACAAAGTATCGAACTGGAAAAATCTATAAGTGTCCAGCCCAGTCATGCTTGGGTATGATCTATTGATATTGTCTCAAATCTTCAGCCTATTTACGTCATTTGTAAATATAAAATATTTCTTTTTGAATATTGAGTGCCTGTTGGTGTGAACAGCCCTCATCCCATGAACTACAGTAAAATTGGGTCTCGGTTCATCTATTTCAGATACTCCTGTCTAGACAAATGAACTCTCTGCCTAAATTTATCACTCAGGGGTAATGAACCATGAAAGTTTTCGTTAAAGTGGCAATGAATGCAAGCTCAGAAAAAAAAAAAAAAAAAAAATGGCAACGGCTGAACTTCCAGATGCACTTATGGAGCAAAATACTTCTGAGGAGACGGCAGAAAGTTTGTACAGGAGTTTCTGACACAACATGTTCTGGGATAGAAGTAGTTTATTATGGAATGTCAGGGGGCTCCTGCCTCCTGCTCATTGTGCAGATGGCTGAGGAAAAGCACACAGATAAATGAGGAAGTCAACTGATCAAGAGTTCTTTGTCTTGTGGAAAGAACTGGTGCCTTCTGGTCTCTAAAATGTCAGGATTTTCACAGGGAAAAGGGACCCTTCACAAACGGTCTTAAGTGAGGCCAGGTCTTCCTCTTCGTGAATTCATCTTGGTTGCAAGTAGTCTTCATGAAATATTTCACCAAGCAGTCTCCTAAGCAAATGGATTCACTGACTAAAAATTCAACTTTAAAAGTGAGAATCTCCTATCTTTAGGATATTAAAAAAAAATGGCAGTGAAAGCACCAGCTTTAAATATAGCATGTAAAATTCATTCTGATTTCAGATTAGGCTGAAGTCACAGCCTCACCAGCTTGAGGGGACCTACCTGGACAACCTGACTATGAGAAATGTGCACAGAAAAGATGCAAATATAAATTATTAATGTTCAGATTAATATGTGGACAATGTGTGGAATCTTTCTGTGGTTTCTGAGGCTCACCTCAGAAAATCAATCATTCCATGATTATGATTAGCCACTGCTTGTTTTTTGGAGTACAGATTTCACCTCTCCCAAGAGAAGGAACTCAGGTGTAATGATCTGGGATTTCTGGAATTTCAGTGCCCTCTGAAAGCTCTCTTCAAGTCCACAGTTCAAATCCCTTCCCAGTCATGTCCACTGGCTGTCCCACACTGCTTCTGCAAGGAAAATTCCTGCCCATTCCTTGTCTGTTTAATCTTTGTTACAAGAGCTTTTTCCAGCCTTGTGTTGATGCCTCACCACTCTAATTTAACATGTCTTTGCACCATTTCCCAAACAAAACTGAGGTAGGGAATGAAGCCAAAGTGCCTTGGGAGTCCCAGAGGCTGATTCTTCAGGGAACTGATTGGATTTAATTAATTTGGACAATGACAATGTTTTGGGATCATCTTATATAAGAATTTGGCTGCCTTCTTCCACGTGAGCACTAAACATCAGACAATGGAATGGCTCTGCAATTCTCTCTTACCCAGCTATTAACAGGCAGAGGAAGGAAAGGGACAATTAATTTGCATTTTCTCTACTTAGGTCTTGGTTGTTCTCTCTTGTCTCCCAGGAAGGGCAATTTTCTAATCGGTTCCCTACAGCTGCCTTGACATTTTTATTTTTATATTTAGAAATAAAAGGTCAAACCCTCCAACCACCAGTTGGTTTAACACCATGGAGGGCAAGGTGAATACCTTCCTAAATTAGCTCAGCACAAAGGAAGCTGCTGTTCAGCAGTTATTTCCCACTGGCAGATATTAGTATTCCTGAGGGAAATATGTACAGCATGAAGGAGTGTGTGTGTGTGTGTGTGTGTGTGTGGATTAAAAGCATTTAATCCACCCAAATTGAAAAAATAAGACTCAAACTTATGGAAAAGACAAGTTGTAAAAAAAATAAAATTGAATAAATGAACAAACAAAACAGTGTAAATTAAGACCTTGGAAATTTATTTTTTGTCTGGGAGGAAAGCAAGCTTAGTCACACAATAATTACTATTCTTGTTGCATCCACCAGAGAAGTCTCAATTAAAATCAAAATTCAAGTTCTCATCAGTGGAAGAACACTGAATATGAACACTTCTCAAAGGAGTTACAGTGGCTCTAAAAAAAGGAAGAAACTGATATGGTAGAGAAGTGGATATAAAAGTGAGAGTCTTCCAAGATTTTAAAAATGAAAAAAAATTATGGAAACCTATGATGATATCTTGTGGGGACTGCAGAATGCACAATGCTCTATCCATGCTGTTTTGGAGATATTAAAGTAAATATAGTACATCTGCTCCAGAGCATCGGGATAATCTTCTCACAGTGGGAAGTTCCAGGATGATAATGTACATTTAGCTCTTCTTCTGCATATTCCAATTCCTCCCCTTCATTATCTTGCACACCAGAAAATCTGCCATTAGGAAATGAGCAGAATCAATACTTTACTCAATCCGTCAACCCTGGGGGTACAATAGGGAATCGTAGGAATGCAGAGTGATGTCCTGGGATCTCTGAGGTTGTGAGAGCCCTGCCAGCCCATGGAGTCCCAGCTGTGCCTGATCCCCACCGTGTCCCCAGCCCAGAGCACTGAGTGCCACCTCCAGCCCTTCCTGGGACACCTCCAGGGATGGGGACTCCAACACCTCCCTGGGCAGCCCTTGACAATGTTTGAAAAACCTTTCCATCAAGAAAATCTTCCTGGTGTCCAACCTGAATCTGCCCTGGTGTAGCTTGAGGCCGTTTCCTCTTGTCCTGTTGAGAGAAATGGGAAGAATTCTTGTTTGACTGTTCCCCATGGCATGTTGCAAGATGACTGAATATTTGAGGGGTTTAAGATTTGTGTTTGTTCCCAAATAATTCAGCTACTTATGAGTTCATCCAAGTCCAAGGGAGGAAATTCATTTCCACCTCTTCCAGTGTAGGAATCATTCACTGGCAGTGCATGAGGGAAGAGTTACACTGGGCATGCTTAGCAAATATACAATAAAAGGCAAATGATTACCAGGTTTTATGGAAATCTGCTGTGGTTCTGTGCTGTCATATTGTTTATGACACTTTCATCTGACACAGATCCCTATTGTCCATATGGGAATCATTAGGAAGAATTGCTGCTCCTCCATTTGGTTCAGTGGAGTTATGTATTGCCTGTGCACGTAAGGAATCAGTTCATGGAGGAAAAGGGGAAGACAGAGAGAGAGAAACATTTCCCAAGAAACAAGCTCCTTCTTCTCCTTTTTTTTTTTTTTTTTTTTTTTTTTTTTTTTTTTTTTTTTTTTTTGGTGCTGTGCTCTAAGTGAAATAAAAGAAGAAAAGGAAAAGGGGGAAAAAAGGCCCATAAAGATTTCCCTCACTTACATGGCACACTAAAATCAAGGATTTCAAAACTTTCATTATCACAGGCAGAAGCTTATTATTAATGTGTTTTTCTTTTTCAGAGCTTCTTCCCTGAAATAGAATTCCAAGCCCATGCTGCGACTGTGCAATATTGTTCACTGCAAGCAACTATTTTGTTCTGCCTCAGAGGCAATACATTTTTACATTTAATTTTGCTGTGGGTATATACAACACTTGTTTATGTCCTTAAAATGTCTTTTAAAGAGATTTATTTCAATGCTTCCCTGGCAAATCCAGCTATGAAGGTTTAATTCTCTCCCTCACTCAGCGAGGCAGCACTGATATTTCATTTTGGTGGCTCATATGTCTACGAGGTTACACTGGACATATGTAATCATATACATGAAAAAAGATGCAGGGATTTGTTTCACGTTCTCAGTGGAGCTTTAATTACAGAATTTTACTCCAAGTTTTATTATCAGCTTCCCATCTCTGTTTAGCCTCAAGTGCTGCTACTGAATTTCCATCTACAGTAAATTATGTTCATGTAAATAAATGCTGTTTCTCTGAGAAAAACACCAGTAAAATGGCACATGAAAGATTTTTATTTGACCTGGTGCTTACTCCTTCGGGAATGAGCATAAACTGAAATTTAACTTGGGCGTGTGGGTGTGATTGTTGTCTGTCTGTGCTCCTGTACTCCCATTTAATATGGATGGGATGGGAGCAGGAGCAGGGTTTATTCCAGTGCTCACTATGAACAACGTAAGAAGACAAGACTGCACTAGTTTATCAGTTTACAGCATGAATGTTGTTAATTATAACACTTAAAAAAAAAAAATCAGTGGGAAAAATGCCAATGTCACTTGAGTATTTCTCGATATTATTTTGCTTGTTTCTCCAGCCTTTCAAACTTTGGTGCATTGACTACATATCTTGGCATTTTATACAAGGAACAGGAGAAATTTTCCCCTCACCTTCCCAGGAAATCATTGTCCTTTCCAAAATCTCAATCACACTTTATTCCAAACACGCTGTGACTGAAACCAAGTCATCACCTTCAAGCAGAAAGCTGTGTGTTAATGGCCCTGTTTATTTAAGCATAGGAAAATATTTGCTTTAATCAGCAGTCTAATTAAACCTGATTGTTTTAATCTATGTATAATCTGTGCTGTTGCTTGATAGTCAGGCAAAGAGCATGAAAAAAGTTGGTATAAAATATTGTCAAGCGCTAATGCAAATGTCTGCTGGATATTCCATGTCTTTCGTGGTGAATGGACAGGAAAAAGAACCTCCAGAAATTTAATGAGACTTGAAGGTGGGACATAAAAAATAGAAAACTTTTGTGCTGACTAACAGCAAAAAATGTTCTTCCTTCAATGGGTTTCCATTTCGGACAGAGACCATCTGCTGGTGAAACTCTCAATAAAGGCAAGTTTTGCTTGGATAGTTCCATTATTGAAGATAAACCCCTGTAGCTGAAACTGCACATTTTAATTTTCCATTACTAGATTGCATCTCCAGATACTGTCAGATCCAAGGCACTGCCGTTTAATGAAACAAATACATACAATTCCAATGAAAATTGAGATAATCGTCATTGCAGCCTTAAACCTATATTTATGCTGATACGGCCATGCACTTGTTTTCTTTGTCTTTTTCTAAGCAAGCACATTTCTCTAATTCTATAGCTATTGCAACCTGCAAACTGGAATTACTTTTCTATCAAAACTGTTCCCCATCAGTGGATAAAATACATTTGTCTCAGAGAAGTGCAGCTTTCAGCACACACCAAACCTCGAGCTGAATTGTGCCATTAGAAACTGATTTGAAACGGTTCTCCATGAGTAATTGTTATTTTAGAAGCTGTCAATACAACTCGTTTTCAAATTCAATTTTTTTTACACTCTCCTAAATGTTTGTTAATTCATAAAACTGCTATGAAAGATTGCTGTTCTCCCTTGTGAAGGAACAAATTATTACTGAACATCCAATAATTACATTACATCCGAATTTTAAATAAAATTTCTTTTTTCTTAGAGAAAAATAGGAAAGCAGGAAACATTCTGTGCCTATGTAGTATTACTCTCTGAAACCCGAGTCAAACTTGTCCTTTCGTATTTCGCCTGTTAAATTTCTGATACATTTTATGCAATTGGGACATTTCTCAATTTGTTTGAGCACAACAGAATTTACAGATAACATGAAATAAGTGAGGAGTGAAAAGCAGGGATAAGGATTGCAGCAGGAATTGCTGAGAGGGAATGACAGGATCATTCAACTGCAGGTGAGATTCATTGTAAAAAAAAGTAAAATAAAGCAAATTGAGAGAAAGAGTAGTTCAAATGAAGGACTGAAATCTTACTGTCAGTACTCTGGAATGAGTTCTTAGGTTATACTGGATAATTCCAAGAAAAGTATCAGCTCAGTGCTCAGTCACTGTCAGAAAAAATAGTTGAAATATTGAGAATAATTTGTAGAGGAGTGAGGATCAAAACATCATTAGGCTACTTAAAAAAATCCATGAGGAACCCAACTCCTCGGGAATGCCGTGCCTGGATTTCTGTTCCCTTCTCCAGGACATCCCAGGGAGTCCTCTGAGCACAGAGAGGTGTTCACAGGACCAGAGGATGGTTTGGGTTGGAAGGAACCTGGAATGGGGCGCCCCAGGAGGGGAGAGCAGGAGCAGGAGCCCAAACTCCAGCCTAAGGCCTGGCCCAGGGGCCACCAGAGCATCAAGGGCCCGTCCATCCAACACAGCTCAGGGTGCACACTGCAGTTGGAGCTCCAAAACCAGGGCTCCCGAGGAAATGTCACCTTGCCTGGGTCCCTCCCGGGGCTGTCCCAGCAGATCCACAGCTCCTGGGGTCCAGGATCCATCGGGAGCAGCTCTCCAGGGCACCTCTCCCCAGACCCAGGAGACTCCAAAGGAAGCTGGAAAACAGCAGCTTGGAAATGAGGCAGAAGGAGTGGCCCTTCACACAGGATTTAATGAAGTTATAGACTCTGAAAGAGAAACAGGACAAAGTGACAGCTTTAAAAGATGGAAAAGCAGAACTGGTGCAGGAAGTCCTAAACCTAAAATGAGCAAAACATTGCATGTGGAGTAGTGAAGCTATCAGAGGGAGGGATCACCATCCACTTCATTTGTTCTGACATTCCAACCTGTCTACCCCTGGTTACTGGCAGAGATTGAGCCAGACCTGCCCGTGGGTTTAGTTCAGCTGCACTTCCCAGGAAGAGCCCTGCCGGCCCAGCGTGAGGGTTTTATTTAGCACTGCCTTAATCTGCTCTGTGGGGTTGTTTTGCTTCTCTCAGTCACTTCCAGCAGGCTCCTCTTCAGCTGCCTTGCACAGCAGTTGGAGTTTTACTTCCCTGCCTTTCAAGAAATCTTCTTGGAATTCAGGCTTTCTGGAAAGGCCTCGATGCAAAGGGTTTTGATTATACTGCATATAGATTATCAGCTTTTGAAGCTGACTTTTCTTATTTGTTTTATCTTTTGATAGCCGTGGAAATTGTGACGCAAATCATGCATGGAATAGTTGAATAAGAAAGAAAAATAAATCAGAAAATATCCATGTCCCACTCTCTACTCATTACCCTGTTGAATGCTGGTGGAGGTGCTTCTCAGTCAACAAATTTACAGTGGCATAAATTGGTAATAACAATCCCTGATATGTAGGATTCGATATTTTCTGATAAACATAAAAAATGAGGCCATTTTTGTCTTTCTCCCACATGAAAAATTTCTTTACGTTCACTGACTTTCTGTGGTACCGAGATTGACAGAATAAAAAAAAAATGCCTTTGGGAATAAAGAGCCTTAAGTTTTCCTATAGAGAAGTGTTTTATTAAGTCTGGGAAGGAAATAATATGTGAATACACATAAAATAAGATATGACAGCATCTTGCTGTCCCAGGTCCACTGAAGTCCAGTGGAAAAGACTTCAGTCTCTGCCTTCATCTTTTTGGATTTCTCCAGACTCCGACCTGGGCTTTGACATTAACACGGGCCAAACCTCATAATCCCGGCTCAGGAAGAGCTGAGGAGGGGATTTGTCCTTTCAGGGCTTGGATCCATGGAATCACAGCTCAAATCCCAAGGTCCTTCACTATCTCAGCTCCACTGGTAGCCTGGCCAAACTCCCCCTGACCTAAGGTAACACCAGAATTAATATTAATGCTTCAGATTTGAATGGGAATGAATAAAACCGAAAAGCCATTGGAATCTTAAATTCAGCACAGGACATGTGCATCTGCTGATTGGAGCCTTTTCTCCTGGGATTTGATTTTTTATTGGCACCCAGCCCATAGAACTGCTGATGGACACATTCCTGCAACATCTCTGTTAGTATAGCAAATTAGATTCTCACCTTTAAAGTGCTTAAACTGAGCTTTTCCCAAGGAGCTTGCAGTGGGTCATATCTTCATTAACCATTTTTCTAATTAGAGACTTCATAAACAAAGCAACATCCCCAAAAAAATCTGTGGCTTATAATAACTAACAACAAAAGTCCATTTACACTTTAAATTCACAAGCCTGAGACAATTCCTCCCACAGAAAAGACTCTTGGTGGCATAATATAAGCTTCTTATTTAAGGCTTCCACAACTGTATCCATTTCCTTCCTGATTGAGTCAGCTGTGAGTGCAACAGGGTCAATTTATGATGTTTAATTGGAGCTGGATGCTTGGAGATAAAAAAAAACATAGTGTTTTCTTTCTAATTCCACATTGCATTCAAATTCACAGTAAAGTGAAAAATTTGATGTGAGAAGATTTTACAAATGACTCTGAGATTTTTTAATTCCTTTCAGATGGCTTTGAAGAAAACTTGGAAGAACAAGGTCTTTCTGGAGCATGGGCAACATCATCTTATACAATGATCCAAGCTGTAGTAGCTACACCTTTTTGTAGATGAGAAGCACATGACATGCATAAAAATACACACTTGGGGAGGACTTAAACATCACTCTGGCAAATAAACTCAGAATGCTACTTTTCAGCTAGGATATATTAAAAGTTATTACCCTCAATTAAATAAGCAAGTAGAATTTATTGCTGTAATTGTCCTTGAAAAGGAGTGTCCTGATGCAGGATATTAAAAAGTGTAGAAGCACTGGTATTAAAATCAAGCATTCCATGGAGCTGACGATCCTTGGGGGTCCCTTCCAGCTCAGGATATTCTGTGATCCAACACAGTTCTCTCTGAAAGGGAGAAATGGCTCTGTTAGGGACACAAAGATGGCAATTTCACTGAGAATTAAGACTTTATTTTCAAAAGATAACAGTCTTCCTGAAATTTGAGCTTAGTATCTATTGAGGCAATTTTATCTTAAGGTTTGGGAGGGGAAATCTGGGAAGTTGTGCCATTTGGGGACAAACACCACCAGAATAGAGGAGTTGTGTAGGTAAGAGAAGCAAAATATAACCATGGGAACTGCTGATTTTGTTCTCTTCAAGAGCCTTGTTATTTTTTTTAAGCCAGGAATTGATGAAGAGTGGGGAGAACACTGACATGCCCAAGTCCTGTGGACATAAACTCCATATCCATCAGCCTGGAACTTCCTTCCTTCCCAAGGCTATTAATGACTTGAGCTAGTGAGAGACTTAGAATCCTATTTATAACAGTGCTGCACCCTCAGTTCTTCCTTTAGAGCACTAACGAGGCATTTCAGCACTGCTGAAGGGAAGAGATTTTAATTCTTCACCTTAAGCCCATGGCTGGGCTCTGGAGCTGCAGATCCAAGCATCTGGTGGATCATTTGCTAGCTGTCAGCAGCAGAGACTGTTTATTTTCTGGATCAAACCTGCAGAATATCCCAGCCCTTTAATTGGGGCTCTGAAAAAAAAAAAAAAAAAACAACTTGAAGGGTCATAAACTTTTATAGAGTAACACAGCAAAATAGGGTAAATGATATGCATGTCTGCCCAAAACTGGGACAGGCTCTAATCTTTTTCTGCACCACCTAAAAGGTTCATGTGCTGCTGCAGATTTAATGCATCCGTATAGGAAACCCCAGGAGCTGTTGTGAGCCTTGGAAAATACTGGGTTTACAGGTGTAAAAGTACTGCTAGGGAACTGATCATCTGAACATGCTGTAAAAATCGTGGAATCATGGAATCATGGGAAGGTTTGGGTTGGAAGGGACCATAAAGTCCATCCAGGGCCACCTCTGCCATGGGCAGGGACACCTTCCACTGTCCCAGGGTGCTCCAAGCCCCATCCAGCCTGGCCTGGGACATTTCCAGGGATCCAGGGGCAGCCACAGCTGCTCTGGGCACCCTGTGCAGGACTCCATCACCAGTTTCAAAACCATTTGGGTGCTCCGAATTCCAAACCTGTGAAGAACTACGACAAATTAATTCTCCTCTTCACTTTTGCCATGTTGGGCTTGCTCCTATCCCCTTTCCCATCTACCAGAGATCCAGCTGGGATGTATCCTCATCAGCAGTCTGGGAAGGACAGGAGAGCTGTGATGTCTTGAGCAGAGTAGACCAAATGAAACTGAATAACTGAAAATTTCATTCTGAACGGTGATTTTTGGTCTTGCCAAAATGAAAGTAAGATTTTTTTTAATTATTATTATTTTATTTTATTTTAATATTTTATTTTATTTTAATATTTTATTTTATTTTAATATTTTATTTTATTTTAATATTTTATTTTATTTAAATATTTTATTTTTTAGCTTTTGTTGGAACCTTTTAATATTTGCTGGAATGCATCCTTTTGAAGCCATGGTTTGTGACATTCAACATGTGGAGGATTTTCTACCTTCCCTGGGCAGATTGCTCAGGTCCCTGCCTTTCAGCTGAGATCAAGGGCAGAAATCAGCCTCTTCCCTGACTTGGGCAAAGTCCCCTCTGAAATCCAGCAGGTTCTGCCTGAGAGCTCAAATGCAAAATTCTGTGTTTTTTTGGTTTTTGTTTGTTGTTTGTTTTTTTTTTTTTTTTTGGTGGGGGG
>VZUI01041845.1:0-17765 GCA_013401135.1 Cettia cetti
TCCATCCATCCATCCATCCATCCATCCATCCATCCATCCATCCATCCATCCATCCATCCATCCATCCATCCATCCATATCCAAGCTCTGTACACACCTCCAGCTTATTGTAGCTGGCATTAAACACCTATTGGAATCTGCAAGGTGCTGTCCACCCATCACTGCTCACACAATTCTCCATCGAGTTTTATAGGGCTTGAGCATATCTGTTTTCTTTTTTACCCTCAAGCATCTTAGTGCACCCTCACACAAAAGTTCTCCAGCCATTTTCTCCCATATCTCCTATTCCTGTTTTACTATATCCTTGGCTGTTCAGGATGAAAACTACCAGTTTCCAAGGGCCAAGCCAAGGGTTGTTTGTCTTGTAGCATCACTTAGAGAAGTTTAGCGTTTGTTCCATGCTTGAATTCTTACTGGTGAACTGAAAGAGGGCAAGAAAAGGTGATCCAGAACCTGATATGGCTGGTTTCTGCTCTATCATGTTAAGTCTCCAGCTGCACTGTCTGGAATGAAAGCAGGTTCAATTCAATTAGAAGTGGAGAAAGTTTGTCAGTGACTTGGCAGATAAATTTTGCTTTACTCCATGGAAACAGATATGGTAGTAGAAATCCTTGCTAGTCAGTGTGTATTCTCTCCAGCTCTCTCTGCCAATGAGAAGATACAGCAAAAGCCAAATTTTTGCTTGCTTGGTACCGCATTGTGAATCTGTTTAACCACGTGTTCATCCCCTGGTCTGCAAATGCTTTTCAGATGGAATATCTGTTGGTGAAAATGGTTCAGAGGTGACTGGTTCCTTTTTAACCCCTAGAAACTGCTTTCAAAAAGCTTTTTTTTGCAAATGTTGCACTTGTACCCCCCCTTTTTCCCATCCAGGGAATTCAGTCTGGGTACAGGGTATCTTCAAGGGGCTTGCAAAAGGTTACACTCTGAAGCTGAGCATGTGTTTTATGAAATTCATGAACAGCTTTGACCACACTGAGGAAAAATACCCTCTGTAAAACTTCAGCCATTGTAAGGCAAATTGTGAAGCTGGAAATGTGGTGCTGTCAAGAAGAAAAGTGTTCCTTCCAAGGTGAAATACTAGCCTTCATCTAAGTATACAAAGCTGGTGGCAGATTTCCCAGATTTGAGCAGCCCATGATTTCACCTACAGTTGTCATGTACTGCAGGAGCTGAATTGGACTGGACAGAGTTAACTCTGATGTCATTCAGGCAGTGGGATTTTTCCCAGCATTTTCTGCATGTGGGTCTAGGAATTTGGTATTGAATTAGAATCTGTCTAGGAGGAGTGCTGGTAATTGCAGAAACAAATCCCAGGGGTTGCCATTTAATCTACAAGATCAGTTTTGTTTCAATTAGCTGTAAAGTTGGCAATGAGCACAAATGGGTAACCATGAAATGAAAGCTCCTCCAGTGAACACTGTATCCACAAACTCTCCAAATTGCTGACTCTCATTAGAAAGCAAGGGGAGGGGAGAAAATAAAACCACAAACAGTGAGATCCAATTATGGTCTTTCTTCTTTGTTCTTCCACCATCTGGAAATGGCTGGTTTATGTTCTAGAAAAGGAGCATGTTCTAGACCTGGGTGTGCAGTCCCTCTGCAGCAATGCTCTCTACCTGGACTGAGAGAAAGTGCTAAGGTTTCATTTACATGGGGCAGAGGAGCTCTGCCATTTCTTTGCCCAGGAATTCTGTGCCCACTCAGGCCTGAACATCAGATCATGCTGTTCCTGTGTGTGGAATTAGCTTTAAAACAGAACTTAAGCCAGTTCATATTGTGTCCAGCTTCCTCCAAAGAGCAAAGCCTGCCCTCAAGTACCTACCATCAAGTAGAATTCAGATAAATACCTCCTAAAAACTAAAAAAATGCTTCTTCTCTGGCAGCTTTCACCTGACTTTGTTTAAAGAAAATGTTATGTTTTCCTGACTTTTTAAATCAAGCGTTCAGTCATTCAAGCAGGACTAAATATACCCTCAATTATTATAACAACTCTTATTTTCAAAGGTCGCTCATGGAGATCTTCATCAGAACATTAGAAAGGACATCCTGCAGATGAGAGGAAAAGGAGGACACAGAAGTAAATTGTGTGAGGTGACAGAACAAGCCAGGATCAGAGCTGGAATCAGGATTCCTGACTCCTGAAAAGTTTCTTATCCAGTGAACCCAGATCTGTGTTACTACTGTTGAAGAGGATGATAACATTTTCATTAGGTAATTCAAAAAGAACAATTGTTCTATTCAGTACTATATAGCAAAAGAATGTATATTCAAAACAGAGCCAAGAATGTTAATAATTTGTTTCCAACCCACTGGATGCTGGTGTCTTATGAAGACACCCTTAGTAATTTCCCTAACAGGAAAAGCAATAAACCATCCTAATCATGAAAGATGTTGCTATTTACAGTTTCCAGAGCTATCTCCAACATATTGTCTTTCCTTTTCCTTCAGACAGGTCCTGGTGAAACCTGTCAAAGCCTTGTGGTTTGGATTGAACCAGAAATCATCAAAGATGCCATTGGCTCTAAATTATTCTCTGGTTTTATAGGCTAAGGATCATCTGATTAGCCTCTGTGAGAAATTTCCTGGGCCACAAAATACTTGTTTCAGAATACTGAAGTCTGTCGAGGCAAGGTTTATCTTCAAATAATGCAACTGCCAGAAACTTGGCTAGGAACAGTTCACCACTATGGCTTTTCTAAAGCTCTTCCCAGGATCCTTTTCACCCATAAGCACTTTTTTTTTCTTTTTAAAATTCCATATGCAGGCTGTTTACTCAGTGAAAAAGTGGTGGGTGAGCTCATGTCATTCCTATACCAGGTTTTCAGAATGAGAAAGCTGTGTGTTACCTCATGTTCCTGTGGCTTTGACCAAAGCAGCAGTCCTGACAGATGTTAGTTCAGAGATCACAGGGTACAGAGTGACTAAAAAAATGTGGTTCAGGGTAGATTTAATATGTATTAGTTCAGATGTAGTAGTAAGACTTTGGGGGCAAAGAACAAGTTGCAAGGGTTGAGGGACTGTTAAAAAAATAGTGCACCTTTTATGTGCTTTCACTCATTAATGCAGATAACACTCAGAGGGAAGTAAAGAAACACAGAGAATTCCCAGAGCTTTGTTTCAATTGATTATAAGCTCTTCTGGCTTCCATGGTATCTTATCTTTACCAGGACAGTAGAGACAACCTAGTGTCTAACACTTTCTCCTTGCTGCATTCCTGTGGAGGAGCTCTGTGATACCCTGCCCATTTTACAAATGAAACACCACAGGGTTGAGGGACAGCCTCAGGGTCATGCAGGGAACCAGTCTTAGAGCAGAGAATTAAACAAAGCCCTCCCAAATCCTCATGAGTGCCTTAACCACCTTTGCATCCCTATCTAGTATGTTTTAGCACAGAGCTAATTTTAATTTGATGCTGGGATGGGCAAAAGCACCTCAGGCACTGTATGAAATGGAGCATGGGAGTCCTTTCAGAAAAGTCTTTCTCTGGTGATAGCTACTTTTTCGATCTGGTTGACTTCCAAAAGTCCCTGGTGAGGTGACAAGGGTGGTTCAGCATTGGCCCTTCTCCATAAGCAGCCTCACTACAGAGAGAACTATAGAAGTCAAAATGCTCTGGAGAGTAATTTGTGGAACCAGAATCTGGCCCAAGAAAAGAGAAAAAGGGTGTCAGTGCTTGTGAGGGAAACTCATCTGAACACCTCTAGCAATTTAAGGGAAGTCCTACAGACACACCAGCAAAGCATTTTGCTGGTTTCCATTAAATAGTTATCACAGATCCTGCCTGCAAACAGATCCGTTTCTTAATATATAAAGCAGTTTAGTCCCAACCATTATATATTAAAAAAAAATAAAAAATCTCTGAGTTCAGGAGCACTTGAGCAAAGCAATAAATTTTCCTTTCAACTATTAAAATTTTTCTAAGGCAACATCATAGCAAGAACATCACCTTGTCTTGTGATGGTGGGCTAGTCCCACGAGCCCTTCTATGCTCTTCAGGTCACTAATGAGCTATTTAGTCCTCACTAAATAAACCCTGTGGCAGTCCTCACCCAGAAACTTCCATACCCCTTTCATAAATACATTTATTCCCATGTTATAAGTGTGATAACACAGGTCAAGCTGTAAATGGGATTCTTGTTTCATTAATCTAATTGGACAGCAAGGTGGATTAAAGGATTAAACTAATAAATGGAGATAACATACTTTTCATCTGTTTGGGACTGGCAGAGCAACTTCATTCTAACATGGTTTAACCCTGTAAGCCACATTTTTACCACCTTGCAGCTCTCTGAGATGATGGTTCTCTGACATTTTGCAATGCTCTGCTAATTCCCATGCCAAAATATTAGCTGCCATCCTTTACCCTCTGTGAGTTACTGGGTCTGAGCCAAGAATCTGTCAGCATAAGAGAAACAAAATCAGATGGTGCAAGCCTGATTACTGTCCATTGCTGTCTAACCCAGGCCTCCCACTGGTCTTTTCTCAGCAGACTCACTGCTCCGCCAGATTGTTCTCCTGCCAGTTCATCAGTCAACAACATTAATAAATGGTTATAAAGATAAGTTCCATCTTATCCTGAAGGTAATAGAAAAGATCCCAGCAAAGAGAAAGAGATGCAAGAGTAGTCTCAGCTTGGGACTTTTTTGGTAGAGCACGGGTTGGCAAGACCTCCCTGGGAAGCAGTATTACTCTACAGTCAGCAAGACTGTGATGTGTGAGCTCAGTTAAACCCTTCTGTCTATGATTTTTCTCTAATTCTGATACCTGCACCCGTAAATGAAGACTCTCACAGTGCTCAACTCCCATTTCCCTTCTGTGGTCTTTGCTACAGCACAAAAGGAAGTCTGGAGCAGACCCAAGTATTTTTTTACTTTGCCACATCCAATTCAAGTTATTTACATACTAGCACATTTAAACAGAATTTGAAAGTCTTCATCCTTTGAGTAGGGTCCCCCATTTGTTAAAGTTTCTGAGATGCTTGCAGGTTAAAGGTGGTGGGGTTCTTGGATTACACCAGCATTCTCACACAGTTCCCTCTAAAACAGGACTATACTTTTCTCTATGGGTGGCTGTGGTAAAAGAGTAAATGACCTTGCTGACAACCTGGCTTTCATCACAAGCTCTTTGGAGTATGGATGATCTCTTTATAGGATACAAATTTCAGTAAGTTAACCTTATAATTCCTATAGAACCTCTTCCTCATCCTACCCCCTCTAATTTTTTCTGGATAGAATTAATCTCATCTCCCACAGTGGCCTTTCTCTCCTGTTCCTAGGAGGACCCTTAGGCTCACACTGCCTTTCCTGACTGAATGTTGATCCTTGTGCAGAAGAGTCAATATTTTGGCCTATGGACCAATTTCACCTGAGCTCCTGGAGCAAAGCATGTGCCTTGTAGCATTCTCCCTCTCTGCACAGCATGTCACCCAGGCTGGGAATGTGAGAGGAAAGCTGGTGTTCCTGCACCACATGATGTACAGCTCCACATTCACTCTGCTCTTAGCTTGGGCCACTGGCCAATTCCTCTTCCCTGTAAGACAAAGAGTCTTGGATCTTTCTCATTTCTGGGTGGGACCAGATACTGAAGATACCATCCAAGGTGTCATGTCCCAATGCCAGACCACAGGCATAGAATAAGTCTTAATTTAGTCCGATTGTCATCACAGAGCTGTCAGACCAGGAATAGCTCTGCTTGCAGACAACACATGGGAAGCTTCCTGTGAATCCATACAGGAAATATTTTCCAAGGAAGAACCCATTCCAGCCAAGCCATTTCTAAATAAGTGCCTCAGGAAAAGGCTGTGGTCAAAGGCAGAACCTCCCCTAGCTCACCAAAAGACTGGGGAGGTTTAAGCAGCAGCTACAGCCTTTTTCTCCCAGCTGACAGAGACACCACCACAAATTTCTCTCTAGCTCCTGGGGTAGAACAGAACAGGGGCCAGAATAGGGTGAATATGAACTCTGGTACCTGGGCAGAGAAGACAAACTCCTTGTCAACTTATCACAACTTGTAGTGGAAATGACCTATTAAACTTCTTTACTCTTCCTACTGTCCTCACCCTGGGTTCTTCCTTTCATAGGTCTGTTAATGCTTTGTCAAAAGGCAGAAACACAGCTTTGACATAAAAAGCTGCTGTTTACAGTTGACAGAAAGCTTACATTAGACTAGGCCACCTGAACCCCCTCATCCAACATAAACAGAATCTATCAACACTGCTTAAGCCATTAACCCTGACAATTGAGGTTTTCCAGGGAAAGCCCTTATCAAAAGGGGGCTGCAAATGAAACCCAATGAGAAAAATCCTCATTGACTCAAATGAACCCAAATAACTTCCATGAGAAGATGTGGATGAGTCTTGTTAGGCTCACCCTAATCCCTTTGACAAGCCAAGGATTCCTTCAGGTTGGAACACAAATCCTCCAGGAATCCGTGTCTTCGTTTTTCTCTGCCCTCCATTTGTATGGCAGCTACAATTTTTTAAAGATCATTATCTGATCAGCATGGAATAGGAATGTTTGGAGTGAAGCAACTGAGTCATTAGTGGAGAGGCCCTTCCATATCCAGTGAATTCTGTTCAGAGAAATCTCCCCACATGGTTTGTGACTCCTCTCTTGCATGTACCCAGACACCAGTACTGTCCTGGTGAAGCCCTGAGAAAAAGCTGTCTGAGGAAATCCACTTGGAGAATGTCTCCTGAAACTCTTCCTTCTCATCAGTGTTTAGAGCAAAAGGTGAGCAAAGGGAAGAAGCCTGTAAAGAAAGCTTCACATGGGCTTTCCAGATCTAATCAGGCTCTTACCTCAAGCATTTGGCCCTTGCTTATAAGGCAGAAGGCTTCTGGAAAAAGGCAATTTCCAGCAGAGCACTGACTTTCCATCTCCAAATTGTGACTCTGGGAAAAAACTGAGAATTAGAGGCAACAAATGAAGAGTAATAGGAAGTTTTTCAACTATGTGAAGGGTTTTTAATTTTATCCACTCAGGATTTTTAGAGTATCAAGGGAGACAAAATACTGTCACATTCCAAAAGCAGAAATATTTTTCCTTTTTATGCTTTCAATTTCTCCTTCTTTTGAGAAGTAAACAAAAGAGATTCATAGATAAAGGGATGATATAGGAGATATTATAGTTGTTTAGATGAACATGAAATTGCTTTCTGAGCTATAGATCTCGCTTCTTTTCCCAAAGGAGAATCTAACACACATCTACCTCCACCTGCTGGAAGGAGATTAAAAACGTTAACCATTATAATTTTCAGTTTACAGACCAAAGATCTTCTACATACTCTGAGAGGCTTGAGGTGGGAAAAAGATCATAACGATCCCTCACAGTCAGGGCAAATTCAGTTGAATTTGAAAATTCAGTTTCTGGATTTAACAAGACTTCAGTAATAGTATTAATAAATGTTTAGCACTGTAGGGCAGGGGGAGACTTGTTTTGTACTGAGTAAAATTTTGACTGACTTTTTTCCATGTTGGATAGATATTTAGAGAACAGTATTTGCCTCACTGGACAGTGGTGGAAATCCAATGGAATTTAGTTTAAGGCAGAAGCAGGCCCTTCGTATGTGAACTGTGAAGGCAACTGAGCCTTTTACTCTCTGCAGATGGTAAATTCACAGGCATTCAGGACAGAAATATTCTCATTTTAATGCTTTCACTGCTGGCTGCAAAATGCAAATCATGCTTAAATCACAGAGTAATCTTTTTTATCTAGTTTTGAAAACAAAACAAAACAAAAAAGCCTTTTGTAGTTAAAAAAAGGTTGGAATTTTCCATTTTTTTTTTTTAACTTTTATGGCAATTATAAAGAATATCAGACTGGTCCTGAGGAAAGGGTTCTTCATGACAGTATGCGGGCCTGGACTTTGAAAGGTTCAGTTTTGGGTCTGTATTTCACCACGGATTTCCCTTGTGGTGTCGGTGGTGGCTGTAAAGCATTTTGTGAAATCAGTGACACTTCAAGCAGAAATATCATTTTATCCCAAGTTTTCCACAGGCATTTTAACTAAAGATGCAGAATAGCAAAAAGACATTATCCAGATGATTAAGAAAATAGCCTAAAAAGAAATTTGCTATCACTGTCCATAAAATTAGGATTTTACAACTCTGAGAACATGTTTTCATGCTTCTGAATTTGAACATGGCCAGAAAGGCAGGCCAACTGTATGGGGATATCATAGGATTCTTTGAGTTTATGCCTTGTGTCTTGACAGTTACCCCAGCAGCAGGAAAACCCAGACTCAATGGAGAAGGGGAAAGGGGTGGTGGGATAACAGAGCTGCCAAGTATAATTTCCAGATCTTTTCTTTGCTCTCTGTGGATGGTCTCCACCATGAGCATTACCAATGAAATGCTACATTTTTGCACAAGGCATCCGTGGGTTGTCAACGTGTTCTTTCCTGATCCCAGAAGGAGCATGGAGAAACCAATGATCTGAGAGATCCTCCTAAACCCAGGGACTCTCCCACTAGATGGCTGGTCCACAAAATGCATCATCCAACCATAATCTCTGAGCAATTCTGAAGGCCTGACAAGGGAATGCTGGTATTTATTGCTGCCACATCCTGCCCCGCAGTTTTCTTTCCAATCAGTTAAATATTGCATCTGTCAAAGCTCAGCTTAGGTGACCTTGAGTAGCCATTTAAAATTGAGGTTTAAAAATAGTAGTCAGAAAGTATGCATACTCTTTTTTTTTTTCTTTTTTTTTCTTTTTTTTTTTTGTGCATGCAAGTCTCCAGAGAACCTTTCAGAAACCAGAGTGTGTTTTGTATTATGGTTTACATCAACAGGCTGATCTCGGGGACTTCTGTCTGTGTGTGTTTCTGTTACTGATTTTTTTGGAGGGGATGTGTGTGTGTGTGTGTGTGTGTGTGTGTGTGTGTCTATCGTGGCCCTTTATTCCTCTGGAGAAAGGAGACAGTAAAACCCACTTGAAAATTTATACACACAGTGTCAGGAGCCCAGTTCATTCATCTGAAGACGCTCCTGCTGTGTTGGGTAAAATGCCCAGAAATATTCAGGGCTGTGTTAACCACAATTCTCCGCTTCCATGTTGTGCCTGCTGCCATATTTGGAAGCTGTGATTCCTTTGCTCCATGTGGCTGACTCAGAATTTGCATTTGCTTGATACCAGCATTGATTTCCTGTCCCTTTGGGTAGCTGTAATGGATGGAGTGTCCATGAAAAGTTCAGCAGGACAAGTAGTGAGAGTTAGTAAGCTCAGAGGAGCAGTATCGAATGTCACCCAGTGGCTGCTCAGATGTCAGGGATGCAGATTCAGATGCTGGAGTCTGGCAGACACATGACCCATGGGTTGCAATGAGTTGTTAAAGAAATGAAACCTACCCAAGTTATTTGTCCGAACACTGACATATTGCAATTGGCAGCCTCATGCTGGGTCTGCCCTAATCACCTGCCAGCATAAGTTAAGAATGTGATTTTACATCTAATGATATTTCTAGGGCTAGCAAAATTACTTCTTTGAGGGAGTGGCCTACTTTTTCAACCCTCTCTACCTCACAGCAAAATTTTCTTGTAGCCAAGAGCCACAAGACTTAAAGTAGATCTCTCAGGAAACAGGATTGCTTCTCAGCAAGAGACAGTAGCTCCCTTCAGAGTCCCACTGGGAAGTGTCTTGAAGTAACCCATCCTTTTCAGACTCAGCTGTCCCTGCTGGCTCATTTCCTGCCACAGCTAGGAATTTGGATTATCCAGCAGCTCTCACATGGAAAGCCACACTTTGGACCACTTACAGTGCACAAGGTTGTTGAGTCATAAGATGCTATCCTTGTCCTGGGATGGGTCTAGTGGAAAACTTTCACCCATTTTGGGTGGGGAGTATTTCATTAAGGATAGAAGGTACAGGGCTTTCTAATGCTAATGCTGAAGGGAGTTTGCCACCATGGTAAAACCTGTAACATCAGTAACATTTTCCAGGGTAGACTAT
Source organism: Cettia cetti (assembly GCA_013401135.1). Classification (NCBI taxonomy): domain Eukaryota; kingdom Metazoa; phylum Chordata; class Aves; order Passeriformes; family Sylviidae; genus Cettia; species Cettia cetti. The sequence continues at coordinate 9,950 of VZUI01041845.1, forward strand.
GAGCATAACAGAAATGAAAGTTGTGACTTTGGCTTCCTTTGCAGCACTGGTGTTTGCCAGAAGCTACCACATAGCTCATAAAATTTTGTCTGCTTTCAGCACTTCTGAGGGCTTGTGTGTGCTGGTGGGTGCAGGATGCAATGTAGAAGACCAGCAGTGCTAGGAGAGAGAGGTCACATGTAATTTTTTTTTTTGCCTTGCTGGGACTCTCAGAAGCCTTTGTCCTGGAGAAAAGCTAAGTGCTGCTGTGATGTGATGTGATGTGATGTGATAGAGGCGGTGTGCATAAGGGCAGTTCCTGCTAAAGAGTGAGATGAGAGACAACAGCAAATACAGCTGATGAAATGAATTTTCTTTGTTGCCTCATCATAAGCGGCACCAGCCTCAGTCTGCCAGTCTGTTATCAAAGCTTTTTCATGCATTGCAGTTCTGAAGGAAAGCAACAAGTTGCCTCTATGGCTTCTTGGGAATGCCCTCTGTAGCATGGTGGCAACACATGATAAACCTGTGCCCATGAAAGTCCTGTGCCACTGAATATGAGGAAAGGTGCAGATGGGATGGAAAAAGTCAGAAAACTTTTTAAAGTAACACAACAAAGGAGGCCACTAAGTGAACACAAAGAGAAGGGCTGCATTTAAAAAGTATATGCTAAGAGAACAGCTGTGTCTGTCAGACTGCTGCCCACAGGGCTGGTATTTCTCTTTCATTCTAGGACAAGATTGAAAGTTCAGTTTCAAGCCATGTTTTCCCCGTACCTTTTAGTACCACAAACTATGCATACATTGCACTCTTCACCCAAGTGTCTTCCCCACAACATCCATTCCACTTAGTAAAATTATGTATAGGTTGCCATGGTAATTGGTCTCCAGATCCCATTCTGGGTCTCAAAATAAATAGGAAATACATGCCGTAACATTTTCAGGCTCTACCCGAGAGTAGAAAGAACCTTTGGGAAAGAAATCCTGAAACAAAGGGAAAAGCAACATTTTATCACTCTTGGCAGAGAGAATTCCAGTTGTACTATAGCCTTTATCCCAGTGGGATAAAGAAGAGAGCAAGAGACAAGGAAAATGGCTAGTGTATCGAAAACACAGAAAACCTTCTGGAGCAGATTGTCTTGAAAGCTTCTCACTGCATTTTGCACAAGTCTCAAAACTCTCAGCTGCTCTGTCACATTCATATCATTTGTAGGAAATATAAAATATAAAACACTAAACATTTTTGTTTTAACTAACTAATTTTTTTTTTATCCTACATTTAAATAAGCTTAGCCAGCTATGCTGTAATGCGTGATAAAATTCAGGCTCTGCTGTCCTATGCAGATTCAAATGTTTGCAGCCATGTTGATGGATGTCTCTCCAGATAGTTTTCAAGAGCAGTGTCTAGACTTGAAGAGTGAGCACAGTGCACTTCTGACACTGCCAGAGTAATTGCAACATTTCGTAGAGACTGTCTTGTCTCTTCCAGGTGACAGCAGGACAGTCAGCAAATATCTTTCCTTCTTCTGTAACTCTGCACAGGGCTTTAGACCAAAGGTTGTACAGGGAAAAAAGGTTGTGTAGGAAAAGGGAGGAAAATGTCTGAAAGCTGTTGGGAACCACCTCTCCCATTCAGTTGTCAAATTTCCAGCTCTATGTCACACTTTGTCTTTGCACTTATGTGTGTTTAATGAATTCTTTCTTTTTGCTATTTCTGTGCTCCTTCAGATGATGAGGACAAAGCTAAACTGAGTCATTGACAGCTATTAGAAGAAATTATCTTTCCATCAATATCTGTAGAGTTTATAAAGCATAAAAATTCAATATTTTTTGAGAACAGTCAGAAGTTCCAAAGAATTTGCACTGCAGATCCTTCCAAACCTGGGCATGTGGATCTGTATCATTTAATGGAAAAGATTTGAAATACCATAAAGAAATAGCTCTTCCTTGAGAAGAAAACTTTGTCTGCAAAGAGCAAAGATAAAGCATACTACATTGGCAGTCCTCTAATGGTTTAAGAATTCAACTTCAATAGCAGATAAATGTCTCAGTTCTTCTGAAAAACATTACTGAACTCAGAAGGAAATGGATCTTTTCAGAGTGCAGTTTATCCCACCCAAAATTGCTCAGGGAAGTCACTGCTATAAGTGCTCATTTCACCTTGTGAAAAAGTGCAAATAAATATATTTCATTTTTGGTATTTTAATCCATAGCTCTCTGCAGCTGATTCTCAGTGTTTGTCAGCATTAAATATTTAAATACAATACAAGTCTGAGCCAGCTTTTTTAGATGAAGAGAGCAAAAGGGATGTTTTGGCAACCTGACTGCTGAGCAACTACAGTCTTTGTTTCAGCCCTTAAAAAAAAAAATTGGGACATTAATCAAATTACATTCATCACAAAGTAACAAAGTTTCTACATGATGATTTATACACCCTAATCTCAGCCAGCCACATCCTGATTCTGCAGGAGATGTAGCTTCCTAGCCTTGAAGTCAAAGAGATTTCTCCACTGTAATTAGGGGTAACTGGGAATAGTGGTTGTCCTTGGTGGCTTATGCAGCAGTCTTGAGTCCTTGTCTTTCTGTTCCCTGTGGAATTCTGGATGGTCATTAACAGGATGGAGATGTCTGAGTGTCACCTGACCTTTCCCACTTGTAGCAGTCTTTAGAAATCAACATATCTGTGCCATTTAAACCAGTCAGCAGTCTTACCCTAAAGGCTGATGAGCAAAATACTCTCACAGTTTCTCTCATCATACTATATTTACTAATGTATTCTCTGTGGTTGATTTGCTGTCATGCATAAACTGCACAGGGATGATCTATGGACAAAAGACCTGCTTTTTTAAGTCATTCCCCATAAGGGGAAGCCTGGTGATCCTTTCCAAACAGCAGCTGGGAAAGCGGGGCCAGAAAATGGCTGTCACGTTCCTGCTAGCTGAGAGCAGGGCTTGTCCTCTCTGACTCCTTACTTCCAGTCTGCCAGAGTAATACTACAGAGAAATGTCTTATTCCAGAAGCTGTTCGTGCATTTAATGAGAAGCAACCACAGTCCCAGTAGCCAGCACTGCCTTCCTTAAGGTGATACCCTGGCAGGTTTCCCACGGTAGTTCAGTAGCTTGGCAATTTCTTTTCTAAATTTACAAGCAATCTCCTGTTACATAGTGGGGCCAGCTTCTGGGATATCAAGTGGTTTTTCAGGTGTTGTATTACAGGGGGCTGGAAGCTTTTATTCACCAGGCAATGTAAGTAACCAGTGTGTGTTCAGATGACTGTGTCTCCAGTGTTTATGCTCTAATTCATTGCTCAGATTTGCATCTTCCCTTGTCTCTTTCTCTACTTCTGGTTCCCACCTATTAAAAAATTAAAACTGTATGGGGGAGAATAAGGCTTAGCTCAAAGAAGTGATGTCTCAATCAGAGGTCTCACAAGCACCTCAAAGGGACAGTGTTGCAGAAGGTTTTAAAACTGGTGGCACATCCAAGCTGTAATTTATGACAAGGAAACTCAAAGTGTAAGTGTAGTTCACAGGACTGCAGATCAGTGACTGGTCCAGGGTGATGAAGAGATTCTGGCTCTAAAATGTTTAGGATTGTTCTTGTGTTGTTAGTATCTGTCTAACTGCTTAGTTGAATTAAGCAAAACATCTGAAAATGATCAGTCCCCCCCTGTAAACGTCACTGTTTCATAAAAGAAGACTCCAACTTACCAAAGATTATAATATATACACATGTGTTTTATCTCTGCAAGATGTTTTCAAGAGGTTGAATAAGCCAGTCTATGTGCTGACATGAACTGTAAGCAGAAGATCAGCTTGAAATATTAGGCCAATAATATGGATAATATACATCCAGTTGCACTGCAATCCATCTCACTAGGTTACTCGGGTCGTGGTTTTGCCAACTGAAGTTAAAGTGCAACATCTGGGATAATCCCACATTTCACATGTTCTTGCTTTGTTTTCTCAGTGCTTTGGAGTTATTTGTAACCCTGACAAACACTGACAAAGCTCCACCACCACTGTCTTTGAGAGGAAGACATTAACTGGGCTCTGTCCCAACTTGGTCATTCCAGGCCTGTCTAAGGGTCAAGAACAGCTGTGGAAATCTCTCCCTCCAGCTCTGTCTCTACACGGGTGGCAGATTCCTCTGGGAGGGTCAGTGGCTATCTCAGCGTGTGCTTTGTATTTACCAAGTCATTGTTTAGAAGAAGACAATTTCTTTCAAAGGCCAGATGGTTTTAAGACCTGTCAGGGTTCCACTCCCCTGGTGCTGCTTGCCATTCCTATTGTCCTGCACAATCGTGCAGGGTGAATTCTGTGCCCCAATACTATCCTCATTCCAGTTTATAGGAAAGATCAGATAAATCAGTATAGACTGGACTTCATTCTTGGAAACTCTTGAAGATAAGCCTAATTGTGCATTACATTTTTTTTTTCGCATGAGTTCATGATAGCAAGCCTGTGAAATAGTTCATGACCTGGCATCCACATTCAGTATATCTATGGTACTGAGAAAAATGAAGTGTTATACCCATGACCTCTAACATGGTGGATAATTCAGATAAAACTTGTAGTGAGCAGAAAAATCTCATTTGTCATAATTCTGGCACAGACTCCATAGCAGCAGAGAGGCTGATGGGTACAACATGAGCACATTTAAAATCTAATAAATCATAGCAAGGAAATAGTTGAGTCATGTGTAATTTCCACCACCCCCCCCACCCCCCCCCAAATTTACTGTTGGGAACAGTCTTTATTTCTTAAGCATATCTTATTAGTGTGATGTTCAGCAACCAGTTGCAGAAGGAATTTTTAGTTTGACCAGAAAAGCAGGGAGCATTGTAGCATCTTTCCTTAGGTTGCCACTGCTCACGGTTTCCAGTTGCTCCCTACAGACCTGGACAGGGTATTTTTGACAGGACTATAGGGTATTTGCAGCCACTTAATGGTTGTTGGTTTGCAATCAACACCGAGCTGATTGAATTAAAGGTATGATTATTCCACTAATGGATTTAATGTAAAGGTTGTGTGAACAGGTTTAGATATATAAATTTCTGGTAATGCTAGTTTTAAGTGGTTAGGAAAAGGTTTCAGATCAACAAAAGTAATTTTTAATTTAACCTAGTACTCATTATAGGTGGTTTTCTTCTCATTTAAAAAGTCAGCTTAAGAATTTGAAAAAAGCTTGAGGGTGTGGACAGGTTTTATTCAAGGCAGGGAGGAAGCATTAATTGCTGGACAATCCACAAAACCATTTGTTTCTGACATCCCCTCAAAGCAGAGATTTGGAACAACCAAGACACTTTCTACCATCATCAGTGTGAAATATTAATCTCGTTTAAATCCACTGATCCATCTGTTAAGATTTTTGCCCTGAGTGTTTTGGGACACATGCAAACAGAGCAGCTCCTGGGAAAGTTACTCAATAAATCAACAAGCTTTTCCAGCTTCTCAGTCAGGGCTTTTGCTGGATTGTTTGTCCATAGAAAGGTTTGATGGTCAAACTGAGAGGGGGTGTCTCCTTAGCTAGGACTACATCATCTGTTCTTAGTGAGTATCTATAGATCCTTCTCTTGCTGGGACAGTTGTATTTCAATATTTTACATCAACAAACTGGGAACAAAACAGCCCTCAGTCCTTCCCTGGTGCTGCTGGCAAGTCCATCTGGAACTTCATGAAAAGATACTGTACTTGAAGGAGTTTCTTAGGTCAGTTTTAGAAATTCAAGTGAAGATACAGATTGAATCTTGCCAGATTCATAACTCAGTGAAGAGTTACCACTGATACAAAGTGAGTTACTGCAGGAGCAGAAGGACTTGTCCAGCACTGAGTCTTTATTGTGTGATGCCTCATGTACCACAACTGGCCCCGGACCCTGAGCAGCCACTGTTTGTTGGGCACATGGAAAATGTGGGACATGCCTGGGTTGGCCCAAGCACAGGAAGAGAACAGATCTGTCCAAAGCTACAACAAGGCCAGTTACAGAAGAAAGGTTTGAACTGTAACTCACTAAATTCCCACCTCAGTAGAACAGTTCCTTGGATTGATGCTGCCATTCCCAAGCATCCTGCAACAGTGTGAACCATTTGTGATCTATCATAGGCAGACAGGGATAAGGAATAAACACACCAAGGACTCCTCAGTAGTAAAACTGACCTAAGATAAAGCATGTTTAAAGGGTGTGTGCTACTGGTGTTGCTATGTCTCAGCACTTGAGTTATCCATGGACTGGTTGGCTGAAGGAACCATCTTTTGCTCTGGACACAGTAATATTTGGAGTCTCATATGGGCATGAAGGAGTCATCAGTGTTATTGATGAAAGTAAAAAAAAAAATTATTTGTACGAATGTAAGGAGGATGCTATGTATCAGTTTCTAAAGAAGCCCCATCTCCAATGGCAGTGGTAGATCAGGGAGATCCCTAAGCCTGTCCATCTGTCTGTCACTCAGAAATAATGGTAATGCAAATAGCATGGGCTGGACAATTCTTTCCCCTCAGTCCCTTACAGCAGACATCTGAGAGCAGAGGTCACCTTTTTTTGGTTAATAGCTGTAGATGGATTTCTCTTCCCTGAATTTGTCCAGTCCCTTTCTGTACCTCTCTGTGTTTATGTCATATTCCTTCTGCTCCAGTCTGAGCTTCTGTCCTGCCCCCTGATGGTGAATTTTCTGGTGCTGCATCACCCTCATCTTATGCAGGAACACAGAGTTTCATTTCCCTGAGATGCTACAATGGCATAAGCCTTGAAGGAAAAAACCCACAATTTTTAAAAAGAGAGGAGGAAAAGTAAGAAACTCAAACCGGAGAAGCAATGATATGATTTAACAACCAGCAGCTTTTCCCTATTTGGTGTCCCAAAAATTTTTGGAGTAGATGAAAACCACAGCATGCAGGTGATCAAACGGAGTACTTTGCCTCCTAAATCAATGCAGGGAAGAAGGACTAGCTGGCATTTGTCACGCCCGCCAATTTGGTTGGAGTGGAATTTGAACCACGCTGCTGGAGATATTGGACAGTTTTCTTTCATCTGGTTGTGGGTCGTGTCACATGGTCACCATATGTGTTGTTCCCCAGCACGCACACACACACCTCTCACTCTGCACAGCTGTCAAAACAAACATCAGCTGCCTTTTTTCAATCCAGGAGAGTTTCAACTCTGGAAGCAGTGGAAACCCCTTTTCTAACAGGATTTCACATTGCAGATTATCTTTAATCCAATTCATCTCTGACTGATACACTTTTTGGAAGCCTGTGACCCATCTGCAGAGTCTGCTGGATGGAAACTTCTGTCAGCTGTGCTGAAACCGCTTTCTCTGCTGGGCTGTAATAACAAGGAAAATCCTGTAATGATCTTCCTCAACCATTGAAGGGCTTTGTTGTGGTCATGAACAAATCTAAATTTACTGCAAGAACATTAGGTTGTATACAAGAAATAGATTTTAGTGGACCTATTGAAGGCATGCATATTAAATTGGACTCTCTCATTTCTTCTAGAAATTAATGCCAGAAAAATATGTTTTGTTGTTGATGTTTTTAAAGTAGTGCTTAGCCTTAGGATTGTACCAAAAACCCAGAAAGCCCAAGGCGAAATGCTCTGTCACAATGCAAAGCAATGGAGATCTCTGTAATTCCTCAGAAAGAGGAGCCAGTCACAAACTTGTCCTAGTATCTCTAGGAAAGAGGAAATGGATCAGTGCTGCAGTACAGCACTGAGAGAAAGGCTGGAATATTGGAGACCACTGTGGGATGTAAAATGGAGGGGGTTTTTTGGTGTTTTTTTTTTTTGTTTGGTTTTTTTTTGGGGGGGGTTGTTTGTTGGTTTGTTTTGTTGGGGTTT
>VZUI01041847.1:0-19185 GCA_013401135.1 Cettia cetti
CCCGGGCTGGCCGAAGGAGACGCGATCTCACAGAGGGCTAGAGCCAGAGCTGGAATCACTCAAGAGCTGAAATCACTCTAAGGAGCTGACATTGCTCTGCCCTTCTGCTGAGACGCGCTCTCTGCCCGCTGAGGGAGTGCCTTGACCCCCCAAGGAGTTGTCTCTGAGGAGATACTTCTGGGGTGGCTCAGCCTCCTCGGGCCCCTGCGAGCTGAGGGGTCCCCACACCAGCGGGAATAATATCTATCCTTTATATTACACAGGATGAAAAAGAAGCTTAAATGTCAGTTCAGAGAAAATTGGCATAAAACTTAGACAATTTATGATTGCAGACGTTTTATTTTTTGTTAGCTGTGGTCTGAAACAGCCAGCTCAGAACAAATTAATCAAAGCCAAGGAAATAAAAGAGTTACCCATTAGGATATCAAGGGGAAGACCAAGGAAGCATAATAACACTATATTTTGCAACACTGAAAAATAAAGCCTCTCTGATAGTACAGAAAAAGTTCACTTCAGTTGCACATAACAAGTTATCTTTAAGGAGGGAAGCTCTTGTGAGAACCCTCCCAGAATATCATGTCCAGCTCCGGGGCACTCAACAAAAGAAAGACACAGACCTGTTGAAACAAGTCCAGAAGAGGGCCACAAAAGAGATCAGAGGGCTCAGAGGAACATTCCTTTGAAGACAGGCTGAGTGAGTTTGGGTTGTACAGTCGGGAGAAGGCTCTGGGGAGACTATAAAGCACCTTGCACTACTTAGAGACGGACTGGACAGGGATTTCTCACAAAGATAAGTATTAAATTGCAGTGACAATATAAGGGGTGATGGCTTTTAGCTGAAGGAGGGTAGGTTTTGTTTTGATATTAGGAAAAGATTCATCACTGTGAAGGTGGTGAGGCACTGGAAGAGATTGTCCAGTAAGGTTGTGGACTCACCGTCCCTGGAAGTGTTCAAGACCAGGCCCAATGGGGATTTTCCTGCTCTAGCAGATAGTGTCTCTGTCCATGAAAGTGGGGTTGGAACTACATGTTTTGTAAAAACCTTTCCAACCCCCCCAAAATTAGGATTCTATAATTTTAAAATAATCTAGTACATTTTAGCCTTGTTCCCTATTTGAATTTTAAAGTGCTGCAGAAGCTCAGCAGCTGAGATATGTACTTTTTAAAGCATGTTTTTAAAGGCACCATATTAACACTTCTGGGTGCCTTGGAAAGACAGATGTGAAACCTTCCTTCCATAGTTGTGGTTTAGTGGCAATGAAACTGGAAGTCTTGGATGTTATATTTTAAAGACTTTGAGTGAGTCAAATTCTTTGTGACAGAAACCATACTGTGGACACAGACAACTGTGTTATCATCTTCTAATTCTGTTAATTAATTTTTATTTATATGGTTGAAATGTAAGCCTGCTTTTGCCTTTAATGTTTTCTCCTAATCCTTTTCCCAAAAAGCCCTTCAGTTTTTCCCCCCGCCCTTGTCTGCTCAACTATAGCAAAGGAGAATTAGTGAATTTTTATTTTTTTTTGTGGGTGCTTGGCTTTCAGCCAGCGTCAAACCCCTTGCCAACAACAACCCTTGCCACTGCACAGTTTCAGGTTCTTAAACAAAAACTAGTTATTTCATTTGGGTTTGTGATATGGAAATGCAATGTAGCCAGCATATGGATAGGAATACTGAATGACATTTTTGACTATGTTAATTTAACAAATGTGTTGATGCTATTATAGAAGTCAGATGTTGACAATGAAGCAATATGAACATGTTGATTTCCTATATGTCTACTTACTTATATTTTACTTTGTTAAGTACAGTGTTATAAGGTGTCTTACTGTTTTAATTCCCAATCACACCTGCAGAGGCTGCTTGATCTTATTTTTATGCAGGTTTTGATGGAATTTTTTGCAAGTGCTAAGCAGAGTATTTCTGCTGCTCTAAAAACAGTATGTAAATGTTAACAGCTGAAAGTCCTGTCATGCCTCTATTCAATAACCTAAGTTGAAGACAGACAAAAATAATCACTTCTTTGGTTTAAGGAGAAGAAACCCATCATATATCCACCTTGCAAATATCCACAAAAGTTGTTAGTCCATGCACAAAAATGATTCATTGCTACTCCATCATTCTGACTGAAGACAACACACCAGTAACAATTTACTTGCTTCAGTTTCCTCTTGGATTAATTGATGAATACATTATTTCATATATTACACTCTACTTAATTTGCCCAAGAGTTTTCTGTCATCAAAAGAAGAATGAAGGGTTAAGTTTTCTTTTAGTCATGGGATCCTCCAGATGGTGACATATGCTTTAATTGTCACCTGGCATGACTAAAATGGATGTACATCCACAGCTCTGCAATTTTTGTGTATATGGCCACTGCAGAAAAACTAAAATGCGAAAAATCTAGTTCTGCAGTAACTGTCCTGAATACAATTGCTTGTAGTTGTGATATCTTGTCTTTAGTAAATAAAATAGAATATTTAAATGACTACCATCTTCACTGCATATGGTAACGACAACATGTGAATGAATGAATTGTCTATACACATGTGTTGGAGGTATGAATATATTTAAGCTTGTGACAAAAGCATTGCAACCTTTTAAACTGGCAAAAGCATCTCTCTGCCTGTCTGTCTGCTTATCTATTCATTGGTACCCTTCACTTCTGTCTAATCTGAGCATCTTTGCAGCCTAGCTATAAACTGGGGTCAAGTGACGAAAGTCATTAAATAAAACTCTGGGGTTTCATTTTCTGTTTTTTTGAGCTGCCTGTTTTTCAGGATTATCTTTAGCACTCTAGATATTTTAAAACCCTGACAGGCAGTTGTGGCTAATACTGTATTATATATTATTCATAATTACTTTTTCCATTCCTATTTTGAATACGACAAGCAGACATCAATATGCAGGATCCAGCTGCAAAGGGAAATGCAGCAGGATGATGCTGCATCCTCTCAGGGGGGCAATGTCTATGCTGGATCTGTCAAGAGGTTACAGCTGCTTGGTATCTACAAGGAGAGAACTGCCTAAAATATCTGATTCTTCCAGCTTTTCCAGAGCCCTCTGTATGTCAGAAACAGAGCTGGTATATAACCTGATTATTTAAATTCAAGAGAATCAAGAACTTTCAGATAAAGCTGCTTAAAAAAATATTTTGCTCAGAAAGCTACATTAAAATGACTTAATTTTGGTGAGAAACTATTAAAACTTAGTAAGAGTCAGAATTAAATGTAGTTTCAAGAACTAAATCTAACTTTACAACATATATGCTATGACATGGTATTTCATTTTGGGCTATTTTTTTTCCATTGCAGCCCCTACCTAGTGACTGCAATGAGCAGTTATTTAAAATACTACCTCAACAATGTTTGCCCTATTTAGTAACCTTAGAAGATTTTTAATTTCTGTGCGTTCTTTCCTTTTGAACTCATTATTATTCCAGACAAAGGACATCAAATATAAGGTCAGCCATACTGTAAGTAAGTGTGCTTTTTTTTTTAATATATGTTCACCAGCACTGGTTATCAATGTCACTGGATCTGTTGCACTGGAGTGTAGCTTTGGAGCTGATACAGCAGCATTGGTCAGTTTGTCAATGGTCAGTGTTTTTTTGTATTTGATGATAATCAAATTATAACAAAAATTTTAAAAGTTCCCACTTCAACTCCTGTATCTAATATAATCCTGTATCTGACAATGTGCAGCCATAAACATGCACTGTTACTGTTTTCTCTTCTCCTGTTCCAATCATCTTCCTTCCCAAACTAATTTTCTTCTCCCAGTCATGTTGCCTTTGTCTTCTCGCTTCCAATTTCTATTCTTCAGGCAAAATCTCTACTGCAGCTATACTGGTCTTATCAGCTGGTAAAGGTCTTTTACTCTATAGATTCCTTTTCTTCCCATTTTCATCCCTGTATTCTTGTTAAGACAACACAGTGCCCCTTAGCTATATCTGCTCTTTTTCCTTAGACTGCTTGTTCATTCAAACGGGCTTCTTCTGTGTTTTTATTCTACCTTTCTTTCCAGTGGAGATTGAAATTCTCTCTGCCAGAGTCCATTATTCTCTAACCATCATTGCATGCTCTTTGCCTAACCAGTCTTGCCAGATTTGTCAAGTAAGAACTAGATACTTGGCCTGAACTCAGGTTCTCAGCAACCACTTCTCTATGTCCAAGCCAACTTCAGTTTGAAACCAGCTGCAACCTTTTATGCTCAGAGCTCCCAGTTCAGGAATCTCAAACAGCCCTCTAACCACCAGCCTTTGCTTCCTTACATTCTCCCATCCCTCCAATCCCAGGCTGGACTAGTTGGGTTTGGGAGCACCAGAACTGTCCCCGGTCTTTTGCTCTTTGTGCTCATATGTCACTCAGCTAAATATCACAATTGGTCTACTTCTCTGTCTGCTTTCTGTCCTGCCAGATATTTTTCCAAAAGCAACTTCTGTATCAGCAAAGGATGGGGGGACCTCCCATTCATAGTTTTTAAGGCCAGTTCTACTGGGTATTGTGAAAGGTTCCTAAGAAGGAAGTCTCATTTGGATTTGCACTACACCATGTTCAGTGGTTCAGTGGAACAGAACTTTAGTGATTGTAAGAAAGAAAAAGAAAGCACAGGTAGAAAGAGAAAAATTGAAAGATTCCACTGCAGAATATGATGAGAAGGTGTGAAAAGCTGTTTTTAAGTAATTTATCCACTTTTCTAAATACAGATTCCTTTTCCTAAGCATGATTAAAAGCATAATTCCTTCCACTACAGCCAATGCACTGCCAAACTCCACATCCATCCTTCAAAGACTTAGAGTGATTGGGAAAAGAGCCACCATGATTCCTAACATGACTATAGTACCTATTTACAAAGTTTCTGAATTTGTCTAGAAGAAAAGATAAAAAGTGAGCTGCTAGTCCACATTTCATCTCAATTAATTTCCATTTGCCAAGGACTAGTTGTCATAAACAACTAAAATTAGATTTATTTAATGAAATCTGCTTTACCCATTACTTTCTCCACACACTTCTTCTTGCTTGCTGCCTTTATAGGCAAGGGCACCCTCCTTATTTTGCTGCCATGCTAGCTGAAAATATAGACCATTGCTGGAAGATCAAAGGGACATAACTCCCAAAATCAGACAAACCAAGTGTCACATGAGACCATAATTTTCACCATTAAAAATATTTTTAGAAAAGCTAATTAATTTAACCATGTTGCACAAATAATTACATTCAACTACAGTGCATTAATTTGTCTTAAAAGTCACTGTTATCATATCTGAGAACCATGCCAGTTTCATCACTTCACCGTCCTGAAGGTCAAGGCTTAAAACAACTGTCCTGTCTTTTTAACCCAGTAATCAGTTTCTGCCTTGAGGTAGTTTCTTCTGCAATCAATGCCATAAAATGTACAATTTAAATTGTTTGACATTGGCTGATTTTGTCCTTTGTGTTACCTAAAAGGCTGGTTATATCACACAGTTCATTTTTACATAGAAAGGCTACAGTTTTGTAGTATAATTAAGTTGAATTGAAACACATGCAGAAATTGCAGATGCTGCTTTTTTAAGAAACGGCCAACTAGGATCACATAAAATAGATGATAAGTTTTGTTCTGGAATTCTAAGACAAATATTCTTTAATTCAGTTTGAAAAAAACAGCTTCTCCTAAAAACACTGAGAGTGCCGCTGGAAATTTTATATCACAGCAAAAAGACAGATAAGGAGCATTGAAATATTATTTTAAGGGAATCAGGAAAATCTCTTTAGTAGATAAATACTCTACAGTGGAAGGGAAAAAAACCCCAAATTATTTAATTTTCTCTTTCTACCTTTTATGATATTTTTTAATCCATTTGTTTTCCTGTGGTGTATCAATAGTGGTAGTAGAAACACCAGCTATCTTAAAACAGCTATGCTATTGTAAACAACAAAATAGATGCGGTTTACACAGTGGCATACCTAGGTTCAAGGCACAGTACAAGCAGAGGTAATTTTTCTAGTCTTTGAAAGAAAGGAAAAAGAAGGGGAAAGAGTGGGGGAGAAGGGGAGAGAGGAGACAGAAGACATAAACTAAGAGTCAGGTCTGGAAAGGGGATTTAGATATTTAAATATCCCATCAGAAAACAAAGTTAAGTCCCTCTTCTGAAACCCGGATTAGCTGTCTAATCCTATCTAACACAGTATCCCCTATGCCGCATGTGGAGGATTTAAGTTTGTTACCTGTCTTGGAAGCCTAGAAATATGAGCAGAAATGCCTTGAAGAGTGAATGTGGTCTATATATATAGCTCAAATTGTATTTCTGTCCAAAAGATTGCAGCCATCCTGCATGCAGCCAGGGCCGGAGGCAAGGAAAAAAAATGCTTTACAGAAAAGGAACATGGGGCTTTGCTCCAAAGTGCAAAGGCAGCTTTCAGGGAACTATGAGATCTCAAGAGGTCCACAGCATGCCTGTTCCCAGATGAAGAGAAAGCTGGTATTCATAAAATGAATAAATTAGTCTACCTGGAATAAATAACAGTCCATGTGTCCAGGATAATGGCAGTGGCTCAGGGAATCTTAGTTACTTTCTACCATCTCTTAAAATTTGGCTTCTGGAAAGGGGCCTTAGTTTAGGTTGCAGTAGCAACCTTTGCATGCTTTTGTAACTCCACTGCTGAGCATTTATTTTTCTTCCCTCAGGCTACAGTTATGATGCCTGAAGTCTCAGTTAGGTTAAGGGGGTGGAACTACTCTGTGTCTGCATCTGTATCTCTGCTAAGTAGACTTTAACAAACCAAGTTATTTTCAGTCTTTCACAAGAAATAAGATCCATAGAAAAGAAGACAGAAGAAAGCTGATGTTTTATAGCCAGTCACGTGAAACTTTTTAGGTGCATTTTTAAGTTCTTGATTAAATCATGACTATGAGTTGGTAATCTGAGTTTGAGTTGAGATTTTAATTTTTAGAAGTCATTTACTGAAACACTTTTTTCTTTTGAAAAGCCTGCGGTTTTAATGTGATCCATTCTTTCATAAATCAGAGATGGTAAAAACACTCAAAACTTTGCTTTGTTCAGTAAATGCAGAGTTTTGTTTTCCTTCTGTTACAGAAGACATTTATGCTAATGGGAATGATGGCACAACTCTATTAAAGCCATGTATTTCAGCCTGTTTTGATCAAGGTTGTGTCAGCAATTCTGCTTAAAACACGCATAAGGTATTCTAACTAAGCAGAAGGTAAAAGACTGTTCTAGTTTCAAATTTGGCTCTGTGCCTGGGAGCAATATTTTATACTAAATTCGTAGCAATGTCATTGGCAACTTTAATGTCTTTTTTTTTTTTTGTGGAACCACATTAGTCTGCAACAATTCATGCAGGAAGCTTAGTTTACTAAGTCAGTAGACCTAGAATATCATAAAACTCTTACCATAGTTCACTAAATTGTCAATGTAGATTGACTTCTATTTTCCAACCAGCCATAGTGATACTTGTTTCAATCAAAAAGCATTTTGCAGTTATTTTGAAGGAGAAGGAATAGAACCCCATCTTTTATGAAATGTGTGGTTTTTTAGGCATTCTTAGCCCTTCTTATTATATTAAGTACTGGGAATAACAAAGATAAATGTTCGTTGCAGTTCTCTCAACCTTGAAAAGATATATTTGAAAATATTTTATTAAATTTGGGAAGTATTAATAGTTCAACATGATTTTTGTGGTTTTCTCATGCATTTTGAAATGTGTACTTAGTAGAGACAGTGTTTTCATGATACAGAGTACTGAAACAGCAAAAATTCACTCTTCTGACTGAAATACATTAAAAACTTTTCAACTGTTAACTTTGTCCCAGAACACTTTATATGGGATCCCATATTGTTTATTCTTCTATGTAATGGAAACACAAATATTAAGTTCTGTGTCTTAGCTAATTTGATTATGTTCTATCATCCCACACAGATAAAAACTGTACTTCAAATCAATGCCATATATACAAATCTACATTTATCAACAGAGAATCACAGTTGTATCTCTGGATAAGCCATTTTGTAGCTTTCATTATTCTTTTTTTTCTGTTACATATGAAATATATTCCATGATTAAGTCTTTAATATTTTTTGGCAACAATAGTCATCAGCTTTCTGATTGAAGCTCTGTGCATGTTTAAATCAGTGAAAGTTCAGAGGTTAAGAGTCTTTTAGCTTTCTCCATCTTTTGGAGCATCCCTATCACACCTTTGGAAGTGATAAAGTAATGAAAAATTAGATTAGATAGTAGAAGTATCTTAAATCACTCTGTGATGTAGCATGGATTAAAGAAGAATCCTCTGACTTTGAAGAGCACAGGAAAGATTGTGCTATATAGAATACTATTTTGTTTATAAATAGAATTTGTATGTGCTATATGAAGATAGAAGTATCAACTAAACCTAGAATGTTTATTTTCTAATCACAGAGAGCAATAAAAGTAATACCTAGACTTGCTGCATTCATACAGTTTCCTTGGTGAATAGAAATCAGGGATCAACTGTTCTGAATCTGAAGGAAACTAAACCTCAATTTTACCTATGATTCAATTAATGGCAAAAGGGAAAAATATCTGTCTTTCACAGTTTCTGTTTCAGCACTTGTACTGCATGAGAAAAATGAATGAATAGGATGTTAAGTGTCATGATGCATTGACCTGATCAATTTCATGGTTAGCTGGCACTGCAGCTCTTTACCTGTTTACAGCTTCACTCAAATATTAGGAAGGAGTATAATGACAAGCCAATCAAATTGCAAAGAAGTGAAAAGACCAAGGTACTTTCCTATTATGATATACTGATTTGCTTGACATGATACTGTTAGGAATTATACTTTTAATGATTCCTCTACTGGACAAAGACATTGAAGAGTCTAGAAAATTACAATTGACTCCTCCATTGTGCTGGCAAAGTCTGTAACAAGCATAGGTTAGAATATAACCATTCTTCTTATAATTTCAGAACTGTAATCTTCCCTGCTCTTCCCTGCTTGTCACATCCAATTTGTTGCGAGACATGTTTTACACAAGACCACATTTCTATTCAGTGGTAGTCTAAAGCTGACTGAGATTATAGTTAAGTTTCCTTTCTAAAGACTGTGTAGAGCTAGAAAAATGCTGTCATATCATTAATCTAGAGGTTATACAAATATCTAAATGGAGAAATTTGGTTTATAAAAAATAATGTATTTCTCACTTCTAAAAGCATTCAGATTAACATGAGAATATGATTTGGGAATATAAAAAGACGTAAGAACAAGAAAATAATAGATATTCAATTAAGCAATTCTACCTAGAGCTGCTATTTTATTTTAGTCACAGGTGTAGGAAGGACATGTGTAGTAGAAAGATGTAGTCAGAAAAACTTTGTTAGAAAGCTAGCCACTGCAAAACTCTTTTACTGGAATCATAACACTTTGCAGGAGTCATATCTACTTACAAAGGAAAAGAAAAAACAAAAGCTAGCAATATTTAAACAACTGAAATTCATTTTTAAATCTAAATATGGCATTTCTAACTTGGTATTTTGTGTTTTTGTAATTTAACCAGAATAAAAATAAAGGATAACAGCAGATAAACCAGGACAACAAAAAGCTTTAACAAAAAACTGACTTACCCTTATTCTTTCACCCTGAACAGTTTAATTTTTATTTGAAGTTAAATTGGATTGTATAAGTCTGCTTATCAGTAAAATTACTCAGGAAGCAATTGGGAGAGCTATAGGAAGAAGTAGGTGAGTAAAGAACAATCTGGATCATGCTGATATGTGCATAAAAAAATAAACTACTCAGAGAAATCATCAGGGATTTGAATAAAGCTCTCACCAGTTTTTCCAGATCATGGTCAAGATTGAGGCCCTGGCAGATGCACCCTGGAAAAAACCCACATAGATTGGGAGGAAGAATGGATGTCTTCAACTATACAGTAGATCATAGAGTAGCTGGTGCATTATGAAAGCACTTTTGGACACTAGCTGCATAGCCTGTTGAGGACATCTTCAAAGCTGATTAAAAAGGAGCACACAAAGGGTAAATCAAGTTGCCCACACAAGTGCCAGAAATCAGCAGGAGAGAGCATCTCCTTATGTATTTAAGTAAAGGCTATTTAGAGAGGGTACTTGACGAAATGTGTTGCTTTATTAGTTGGCTGTTACAGGGAAAGACTGGTTGATGGAAGTAATAAATTGGCATTTAAAATGTTTTAGATGAGGCTGGGAACATTGCTGCAATGTAATATTAACAATTTGTTTTTACTTACGTGATTCCTAAGCAGGGTAAACATGGATTAAAAAGCAAATGTGTTATGTTCTCTTTTTAGTCCAATAATAACTCAGGGCTACACCCATGAGCATGTATCCTGTTTATACAGGAATTAAACTTCTTTTCTGCACTGTGGTATGTGAGGCTGTCATGTCTGAACAACGGAGTTGTTGCAAACTGGTGATCAAATCTCCTTGTCTTCTGCTTAACCCAAAAGTGGGTGGGAAGGTAATTGCATATTAAGGATATGAAAGGATATAAATAGCTATTTTACCCTTGCTTTGCTGTAGACCTTATATGGGGTTATACAGCAACCTCTTTCAAGTCCTGCATAATCATCTGGTCTCTTACTATGTTATTCTAAATATTAAAAGGTTGAGATTCCTTTTCATACATGCAGTTCCAAATCAGGAAGTAGAAGCCACCATTGCCTGTCTTCAGTGTAATGCAAACAGAATAAGGTTAGCTGGGAATTAAAATAAAGCTTAGATTGGAGACTGTTCACACCTACACTTGAGCTTCCCCTTTTCCTTGATTAAATGGCAGCCAAGCCTACAAATAGCAATCATCTGAGAGGAATTAGTAAGTGCCTTTACCTCATGCCTTAATGTTTAACTTGAGTCAGGACTGATAACATCTATCCATACAAACGGATAAGAGAAAATGAAGAGCTTAAGGCCTCACAGAGATTCCCTAAAGAAAATTCATCAAAAAACATCCACAGATGTAACAACTGTTTATTATAGACCCAAAAATTGTGAGGGAGAATCAGAGCCACTGTTGCAACCTTTGTGTCACCATAGCAACTGCCATTACAACAAGTGGGATAGAAGCCCAGGTTTTCAATTCAATGATGAAAACTTGGTCTTCCCTCAATGTACTTTACCCTAGCATGAATCTTTCTGCTCAATAGGATAAAGAGGATGGAAATAAAGCACAGAGGAGGAACAAGGTACATTGAGAGAGGAGAAAGTAAAAGCAGAAAATAAAGTAACAGCACCAAAACCTGCATGTATTGTCACCAGTCCCCAATAACCCAACTGTAAAACTGTGTGTCTACCTCTCATTCCCATTCTGTTATACTAGGGTGCAGGACAATCACATTTGAGCCATCTCTTCAACAGAGGCTGCATCTCTGACCTTTTCATCTACAATGTCATAGGTGCAGACCACAGGGAAATAACAAGTGAAAATGAGGGTGATGGGTGAGGCGTGTGTGTCAAGTTGACCCTCCCAACTCAATCACTCTAATAACTAGCATTTTGATATTACTCACTACACTTTGTCAGTTTAGATGGAAATGATTGTTGGTTGAGATATAAAGAAAGTTCATTCATCAATTACCATCACAGACAAAATATTCTCAATTTGGACCAATTGATTTAATATATTGTCAATGAAAAATTGAGAAGAATGCTGAGAAAAAAGAACAAAAACTAAAACACCCTTTCCACATCCCATTCTTCTCAGGCTCTGTTTCATTTCCATATTCTCCTATCCTCTATCTCCCTGGTTCAGGGAAATGGGAATGGAATCTTAACAGCTCCTCTTTGCTGCACTTTTCTCATTTTCACCTACTCCAGCATAGTCTTCTATGGGCCAGAGCTTCTATGAGAAAACCTGTGCTGGTGAGGGTTTTCCACAGGTATGTTCCATCAGGGCATGCCCGCCAGCTTTGGCATAGGGTTCTCCATAGGCTGCAGGTGGATATCTGCCACATTGCAGACCTCCCAGGTCTGCCTCAGTGTGGTCTTCACCAGGGGCTGCAGGGGAATCTCTGCTCCAATGTCTGGAGCATCTCCTCTCCTTCCTTCAATGACCTTGTTGTCTGCAGAGTAGTCTGTCTCATCTTTTTTTTTCCTCACTCCTCTCCCCCATGCTCTCACAGCTGTCATGAAGTGTTTTTACGCCTTCTTAAATGTGCTTTCCCATAGGTGCCAACAGCTTGTCTGAGGGCTTAGCTGTGCTGCAGTGGGTGGGACAGAGCTGTCTGCACTGGCTGGCAGGTTGTGGCTCCAGCCTCTCCTCACTGAGGCTGGCCCTGCTGCCCCCAGCTTCCAGCACATGTCCCAGGACACATGATGAACCATCTTACTGATTCTGAATTAATAACTGCATTTCATCACTTTATGGGATAAATTCTCCTGAGGTGCTGAATTAAAAGATTTACTTGTATCTAGCTAGATGTTTACTGCATTTTTATTGATTAAAAGGTGAAATATCGTATGAAAAAGAGATGTTAGGTTAGTCTGATATCATAGACTCTGACCTCTGACAAAAAGCCTGTTTTATTTAGCTTTAATATATTTTATAAACAATACTTTATTTTAAAAATTAAATATAAATAAATTATAATTTTATTTATATTTACTTATTTATAAAAGACTCCATGCCCTTGATTACTAGCTTCTTTACAAACTCTTGCAAAGCTGCATAGATTTGGGTTCAATAATTGTCAGAGATCTATAATTGTCTACCCCTTTTTCTGGTTGTGTGAATAAACACCATGTTTGCTGTTTCACACTTCTTGGATGCTCCAGAAGAGGCTGTTAGCTGTTTTAAATTTTGTAACACAGGCTGGTGGTTTTTAGCTACCACTATTTTGGAACAGTGGTTATCTGATCCTCTTTCCTTCTTCCCTTGCCTGCAGCAAGGTATAAATCACTTCCAACTCAGCTGTGGACATTTTTGTTTTCATTGTTCCTACTAGGGAAATAATTACTGGAATATCTTACTCACCTAATGAAAATAGACATTAATTTTTGAGCTTGTATTTAGTTTTTATGTCAGTGTGGACCAGTTTCAGTTTTTCCCTTCCCTTTGGTGGTGGTTGTTTTGGTGTGGGTGGTTTTCTGGTTTTGTTCTTTTTTTTGGCGGGGAGGTTGTTTTTTTTTTCTGGGTTTTTTTTGTTTGGTTGGTTGGTTGGTTTTTTTTGTTTGTTTGTTTTGTTGGGGTTTTTTTGTGGGTTTTTTGGTTTGCTTTGTTTTTCATTTCTTGCGTTAAAAAATGTTATTGGACAGACATAATTGGAAAGGCCTTTTTTAATACATAGTTTCCTTGCTGTTCGACACTGTCTCCTAAAGCATCTATTTCTTCTTTCTATTGTTTACAAAGGGATGATTCATCTAGGTAGCCCCTCTTTGCTTAATGGTCCCCTTCCTTTCCTTAGGACACAAGCTTCTACATGGTATGTAATTTTGTGCTTCTTTACCTTTAAATCTCTAGAACGCTCCAGTTCAAGATTAAACTTTTCAGTGTAGTCATTCTAAAAAGATGTTTTACCTAATATGCTTTTACATATTTTTATGGGAATAAGAATAATAAAACCATATATTTAACTCAAATTTTGTCTATTTTATTACCCAAAGTGTATTAAATCAGTCCAAGGCCTCTTGATCAGAGAGCCTTTCTGAAGCTGAACTTTTCTGAATTTTTTTTGCTAGTTATTGTAATGTATCCAAAATATCATGTAGGTGACTATTTGGTGGAGAAACCTAACAGCTGTTATTCCTGAGAGACTTCTGCAGTGGAGAGTGTTTGCATTACATTATCAATTACACCACTACAATTTTCTATCATCAATTAAGAGAATTCTGAATCCCTATCTTAATCTGGATGTCATGAAGGATATGACTACTTTCATGAATGCATTGAAGTACTGTGGCATGTTTATATGGATCAGGATTAGAGCTATTTCACTATCAGAGAAGTGAAATTTTAAAATAGCTTTTAAAATAACATAATACAGATCCTAATCTATTTTAAGATAACGACAATAAATGCATGGAAAAACTGTAGGAACAAATAAGCAAGATACTGTGACCAGTAACAGAATTTGGGAAGTTATTTTTGCCAAATTTGATGCATTTTGTTACACTGAAAACTACCTTGAAATACTTAAAATGTCTGAAAGTAACCCTGATCACAACCTGTGGTTACTTACATGCAATGAAACTTACATATTTTAGTATACTCTCTCCCTCTAGACAATAATTCTTTAATGAATAAATCCTTTAAATTTAATTATGAAAACATTTTTATTTTATTTTTAGACTTTCATTGCAGCAATTCTCTTTTCTAAGATAATACTAACATTTGTTTGGTTAAATAAATCCATTCCTCATCTTCCAAGTGTGACTATTCAGTAAAAGAATGCAAGGAGCCACTAAACTTTAACATAGAAAAAAATCCTCTGTGTCTGAGAGAACATCTTTGCAACACCTTAGTAAGCTTGTCCACAGGTACAGTGATGACAGCACACAATGAAAAGTTTCCTATGGGAAGTTTATAGTAACCTCTGCTTAGCTAATATGAAGAGTTTAGTGTTGATTTTAGCCTATAAAATGGCTAATACTATAGAAAGATAGAATGAAAATTGCCAAAAGGGATTCTAGGCCAAAGGCTACTGGTTGTTCAAATGAAGGGTCTTATTAACTCCACAGAGAGTAAATAAAGCACTCTTCTGAGACTCTCCAGTGATACCTAAAGGGAAGAAAAAACCCTTCACCAAAGGTTTTAACCAAAGAAGTGAAAATCTAAAATATGGGAGGTAGATGGCCAAAAACACGAAACAGGTTGAATTATGCTATAAAATTTCAATAAAGCAAAGAAAAACTAGGATCAGTAGTAGGTATAGGAAAATGGGAAAAGATAAGTTACAGGAAGAAATTTTAGTAGCAAAACTTATGATATTTTAAGCATTTAAATGTCTCTCTAAAGCTTAACTAAGAACCTTAACTTCCATGTGGATAACATCTGTCAAATTATATTTATAACGAAGTCCGGTTTAAAATAATTATTTCTGAACTTGGCAATCCACAGAAAATGAAAAACATTTTTTACCCCTCTTCTAATTAAACTAACCAAGAATGTGATCTATGTCCTTATAGAATAATCATAAAGAGTTAAAGGATAAAACTGTGTGGCTAAGTTTATCCTGACTTCCTCTTCCGCATAAAAATACATTTTTGCCAAATTAAAGATAGTTTTATGATCTTAATGTTTTTTGACCATCACAGCTCTATTATTAAGAGTGTATACCAATTTATCAGAGTTTTCTGTAACTGCTCTCTGGAACTGACTCAACATTCACTCCTTACACATCAAACTCAAAAGGCACATACTGGAAACACAGGCAAGAACTTTTTATCAGGAACTCTAGTGACAGGAAAAGGGGTAACAATTTTGAACTGGAAGGAAGAAATTCTTTACTGGTAAGGTTGTAAAATACTAGAACAGGTTCCCTAGAGTAGTTGTGGATATCCAGTTCCTGGAAATGTTCCAGGAGAGGTTTGATGGGGCTTCGAGCAACGTGATCTAGTGAAAGGCATTCCTGCTCATGGCAGGTGCCTTGGAACTAGATGATCTTTGAAGGTTCCTTCCAACACAAACCATTCTATGCTTTTATGGTTCTAATATCCTTTTCTTCCATTTCATCCCTTCCCCAGGTAATGAGTCTGTCTTGAAATAATAATAATCCATTCAAGTCTGATTTTACCCATAACATTTGTAAGAAATAGCCCTTCATTTAAAAAAAAGTTCTGTGAAGAAGGAAAGTAAAGAACCAGGTTGTTACAGAAACCCTGAGACTTCCTCAGAAAAATAACAAGGGATTTACATTTAATTTAATAGGAGCTGTGAAAATATGTGCTTTTGCCTTCTTCACCCTTCAGTGGACAGCAATTTTCATTTATTTCTGTTTGCCTGAAGATGTGAAGTATAGTTGAGAAGCAAACCCACTGATTTAATTTCTCCAGCTCAGGAACTATAATTTTTCTTTTTAACTTTATTTCTTCAGTGCACATGAATATGAATGATTGAGGAATCTTCATACAGGTGGATGTGCAAAATAACGGAAATGTAAATGTCTGCATCAGACATGGATTTATAAAGACTGATTGAAATTGCTGTTGCATAAGCAAGTCACATTAACAGTTCTTACTGTAAGGTGCCATTTGTGCTTTCTGTGTTCATGAGGAACATTTCTTTTTTGAATGGATCTGCTGCCTTGCTAAACCATTAACATTTGTCAGATGGTGAGATTAGACTCCTAACAACTTGCAGATGACATTCAGCCAGAGCAAACCCTTTTCAGTTGTTGACAGTTTGTTTAATAAGTGTGCATACTGCTGACATTTAGGCAAGAAAATGTCTGTGCAATGTGAATTCTTGCAGAGTGTAGCTGAAGCTTATGTTAAGCTTTCCAGGCTGGGGTTTTGTTAGGATCTTTCTGTGTACATGGATATTTTTTGTTTGCTTGTAAACTTTCACAAACAAAAAGAATATGTTCTACTCAGCCTCTCAAAAATCGAGAAAATCTTGATGTTTCAGTTTATTTTAAAACTGAATTTTCACTTGAATACAATGAAATTGCATTCATACTGAATGTCTTCCCTCATTTTCTTTGCAAGTTGTATTTCCAAAGATATTGCTCTAATGATAGTATTCAGCTTTCTTCTCCAATGCAACTTCTGCAAATAACTCTTTCTTGTAAACAATTCCTTTGAAACTTTTTAGCTATATGAAATTGAAGCATATTTGATTTAAAAGATTACACACATTTCTACTTTCAGATTGGGATTGTTCTAAATCAATCATCTACAGAATTTTTTAAAAATTCATTGGTTTGAAATATATTTCAGCTAGCAACACCTTGCTTGCCTATTTGAGTGGGAAAATGTCTGTAAGTAAATCAGACTCAATTAAAAAGTCCAAATAATTACAGGACATATTTTCTCAAAACTTGCATTGACATTTACAGGAAGAAAATGTCCTCTACTTCAAAAATTATACCAAATGGCAAATATTAGGAGAATGGATATATCTTCCTCAATTTTCAGACATTTAATTTTTTCAATGAGTAATATTAGTAGTTTCTATTGTTCTTTAAAATCTGTAAGAACACTTTTCTTAGACTCCATTTTTATAAAATGAAAATTGCTGCCAAAAACCCCAAAAGCTCTTTTGTTTTATCCACAAAATTATGTTGATGTGCGCATAAGGCAGTTGACTACACAGTCAGACAGAGGTTTATTAACTGGCAATGATCAGATCATAGAATCATAGAACTATTAACTGTCCTAAGCTGGAAGGGACCTTAGGGTTTATCAAAGTCTAGCTCCAGGCCAGGCACAGGACAGTCCCAAGAATCATAGTGGTTACTTGTTTTGTCACTTTATCTCAAGATGTTCTGTAAATTCTTCATATGAAGGGTGCTTTTGAAATTCAACCATAGAAGTTTTACCATATGTATTTATTTATTGTTACGCTTAAACCTTACTGAACTTTACAGACACTTTTTTTTTCCTTCTTAGGTTGTACTCTAACTAGTAATTCTAAATATCAACTTTATCTGGTTGTATGAATATTCAAGCTGTAATTCATAATTTTTTTCTACTCACTCATAATTTTTTTTTAAATTTTAACAATTTATAACATTTAAACTCAGAAATCCTAAAGCATAAGCTAGGAAACTAACTTAAAAATATCAGTCTAGTGTTAAAGATCCTTCAAAGCTGTAGAAAAAGAGATAATTGACAGAGAATTTCAGTTGTTCATGTTTCTCAAGAAAATTTTAGAATTCCTCTTCATGCTTCATGAAATCATTACTACAAAAAAAGAACAAAGGAAATCCTGGTCTTTTATACCCTCACAGTCTAAGCATACGAAAGTCTGTAGCCCTTGGCTTGTGCTGTGTGTCTGAGTGTTCCTTCACCTAGACAGCCCCACAGGTCTCCGTGTCCTTTGTTATGCAAAGGGTTAGTGCCGTTCAGGCCTCTTGCCTGGGGGTCCTGCCACCCAGGGCTCAACCTGCAGCTGGCCTCACCTAACTGCCTGCACTCAATACACTCCTCAGCGGCCCTGATGCCTTCAGCAACTCCAGAGACCCTACACCTCTGCCATGGGGAACTTATTCCACTGTCTAACCACTCTTTCAGTGATTTTTTTTTTCCCCCCAATATCGCATTGGTGAGTCATCGGGAGCAAGGGTGGAGTTTCCTCTGCTGCTGAGTGGCTGGTTATAAGAGGTCTCTGGGGAGCGTGGTGACCCAGAGCACAGCGAACAGGAGCGGGCAAACAGGACTGTAGATGAGGCAGTTCACACAGGCAGGGCAAGCAGGCAGGGCTGCAAGTTTTCTTGCTAGTCAGGTGTCCTTTGTGTTGTTTTTTCAGTTGTTTCTGCTGGCTGGTTGTTCTTGAGGCTTCTGTTAGTAATGGTTTCTACATGATCAAAAACTGTGGTTGGTACAAGTGTATGTGACCAAGTGGAGTCTTCCAAAAAGGATGCATCTGTACATTCCTGCCCAGAGTGTTTGAGTTAGCAGTGTCTACAAGGGGTGTATGGAGGAGGAGGCCTGTCTGTGGTGTGAACAGATGAGTGATCTCCTTTCACTGGTGGCTGAGCTTAGGGAGGAAGTTGAAAGATTAAGGAGTATCAGGGATAGTGAAAGGGAAATAGACTGGTGGAGTTCAGCCCTTCCATCTTTAAGGGAGGCCTCTGACCGAGAGTCTGAGGACTCATATACCTTCCACTCCCAGGCAATAGAAGGGCACCTGGTAGATGAAGGGGAGTGGAAATGGGTCCCCACTCAGGGAGGTAATAACCATAAGTCCTCCCCATCCCCCAGCCAGGTGCCACTTCAGAACAGGTATGAGGCCCTGAGTCTAGAGAGCTAGCCAGATGATTTAGAAGAAAATTGCCTGCCCAGCAAGCCTCCCAATTATGATTCATCTATAAGACGGATCACCACCTCTGACATCAGGAAGAAAAGAAAGGTAATTGTGATAGGTGACTCTCTTCTGAGGGGAACTGAGAGCCCCATATGTTGACCAGACCCATCCCACAGGGAGGTCTGCTGCCTTCCTGGGGCCTGGGTACAAAATATCACTGAGAGACTTCCTGGGCTGATTCAGCCCTCTGATTATTACCCACTGCTGAT
>VZUI01041850.1:0-58714 GCA_013401135.1 Cettia cetti
AATTACAATAGAGTTTAATTCACAGCACTGCTTTCCTCTGGAAATTCATGTTCATTCAATCTGTCAACATTGACTAAAAAATATGCTGCTAATGAAAATGTGGGAATTAAAACTTTCAATCCCTTCCCCTGCTAGACTCAAACAGGCACTTTATTTTTTTTCCCCTGGAATCTGACTTTTATTGACCTTGACTATAAAAATACTAAGTGGGTTAAATGAGCACCAAGGTTGCAATGACAGATTCCTGTGTGAATTTTTTTATGAAACCTCCTATTTTAGTTAAGAACACAGGCTGCCATACAGCCTGCCACGCTTTGATCAACGGTTAAGTGCTGTTAGAAGCAGCTGAATTTTTTTAGCTCACGGAATTAGGCTTGTTTCAATAATAGAATTTTTTTAATCTTTAAAAACAAATGTAAATAATAAATTAAAATAATAGATTTATTTGTTAATTTTGAGAAATAAATTTAAGTAACAGATTTCTTATTCAAAATTTAAGTGAGGATGGGGAGGATGTAATTGGTGCTCTAGGCTGTACATTAAATGGAACTGAGAGGAGCTTTTGATGGTGTATGGGCTGTAGGAATAGGTTTCTCAAGGAGCACTACAGGACCTTCATTTTAAGCCTGATGCTCCTTTTACTTCCCTGAGGAAGACCCCGGGTAGGTTTTGCCTACACTGCTTATTTTTTTTTTTTCTGTTTTTCACTACTATAAATGAGAGGGAAACCAAACCACTTGTTTTTCTTATGAAAACTTAGAGTGCAATACGCCTTTTTGCAAGAATAGAGCCAAGTTGCTATCAGCTTAAGTAAATACATGAAGTGTGTATTTTAACTGGAAAGGTGCAACTTGCTCCGAGGGAAACTTTTCTAATTTCAATAATCCCATAAAAAATCTGCCATGTTTCCTATAACATGTAATTCATATATGTGACTATTAGATTTATATAAATTAATGATGTTTATTTATTTTATACATATAATAAAAAAGTAAATATTTTTCCCTTATTGACACTTATGATCTCAAGACTTGCTTAGCTTGCTGTCCTCTGGGACAATTCCTTGTGTCTTCCTTCAGTATTCTGTGGTTATATCTTCACATATTATAAACAAAAAAAGACACCAACAAAACAACCAGCAGCAAAATCTGTATGTTTAAGCAAATAGCTCTTGAGTCTCGGAAGAGTTAACAAACTTTTACAGCAAGGTTCAGGCAGTTCTGACCCCTATGGTAATATTTCATCTAAGGTTACTGTTGGGAGAGAAATCAAATTTCAGCTGTGAACATGATTGACAGGTGAAAGCAAGAGAGAGAAAGACATCTGGTCAGATGGGGAATTTGGGCAGGAGAAGGACAATTCAGGGAAGTGTCTCTGTGATATTAGGAATAATAAGCTTAGATATGAAAACTCCTATCCTGCACGCTGTCTGGAGGAGAGCTCACTTGATATTCATGGAGGTGGCTTGGTTGGGGGAATTTAAGACTGCACATTTATAGTAGTGGACAGTAGTCTCCACGGTCTGACTTACTAACTTGGCTCCTTTGAAGGAATTATGTTATTTCTGGCAAACTTCTAGGATTTCAAGGCCATTTATTTAATGACAGTGACTGGAATATTTGGTGGTTGCTGGTTGAGATGTTCTCACCATGATGTCCCTGGCAGGGCTGGTGGAGGCCAGTGCTGATGTCACTCCATGTCCTCCCACTTCTGAGAGCTTTCAGAGTAAGCACTGAAGGATGAATTTTGTGTCTATGATACACACTGTTATACCAGCAACAAAATTAGTTTCTACCCCCTGAAATATCACGAAGGGCCCATTGTGGTATCTTACAAAGCAACTGTTATTTTCCAAAGGCTGTGTTTTGTCTTATTCCAGCTCCCAGCAGCACCAGCTAAGGTCCCTTACAGCACATACATAACCCCAGGTGTATTTCACTGTGCTTCAGTGTATTTTATTTGGTGCAGAAGAGCTTTTCCATTTTCCAATGTCATGGAACCAACAGGAATAAAATATCCCTCTATTTCCTGATCAGCATGATGATGTTGGAAAGTAGAATTTGCTTCTGACATTAAAAATGTAGCCAGGTTTTTTCTTAAAAGGGGCAAGAAAAAAATCTGTTGGATTTTTATTGCTGTGTGTAACAATGTTTCAGTTTTCAAAGAGGCTCTGAAGGACCTTTTTTAGATCTCCAAGGGCAAGATGAGGCAATGATGGACCCTGGGACCTAAACTGCATCCAGCCTACTTCCCAGGTGAGAGGAGAGATCCTGGGTGGGCTTCTGGCCCCACTGAAGCCTTTGGTAAAATCTGCCTTGAATTCCTGAGACCTGCACTTCCACCACAATGTAGTATCTACAGGGGAGGTTGTACTAATAAAAAGCAAAATCTGAACGCATATAGAGGTAGCTGAGCTGTGAATTCCCAGGATGGATGTTCTTATTTGTGAATAAGGGTGGATTTTCCCCTTCCCCAGTACAGCTAAGCTGGTTTCAAAATAAAATAAATTATCCAGGAAAATCCACTCTTATTCTAGAGTAGGAGTGTCCACCTAGGCAATGAATAACACTGCAGTATAGTTTATTTCCTAATTTCCCCATACGGATGAGACCTAAACTAACGGGAGAATAAGGAGCAGTAAAGAACAGAAATATATTTTTTGTTCCTTTTCCAGTTTGCCTCTAAGACTTTTCACACAGGGGAAATCACAGTGCTCTGAAAGTACATATTTACTTACTTTTCACTGCTATTCCTGCATTTGCACGTGCATTTTTATAAGAGATTCTTGTTTCGTGCAAGATCTTTTGCATTCTCATACTATTCACGTGTATTTTTGATGTGCAGTTGAGCCTGTCTGTTCATGACATCATTTCTCTTTTCATGGCCATGGCCTGTGATATCAAGCTATCCAACTTCACTGCAAATTAGATCTTGTTTTTATTCCTAGACTGTACATCTGATAAAATTGAAAATTAAAGCTAAGAACTGTAAAAACAATCACATTTCTTTGTGCATGAGCAAGTTATTTTTAACTTTACGTTGTTGAATTAACACTCCCTGTAAAATGTCTTTATTTTCCGAGGCTGATATCAAGATAACTTCCATGAAATATTATTGGCAAACTTCCCGCAGCAGTCAATGGGAGCTTTGTATGTATTTTTCAAGCAGATGTGCTGTATTAAGCCTAAATGAGAGTATTTTTATCAAATGGGATGCAATATGTTATTCTTGATTAAAAAATTCAGAGTTACCTCTCCCCTTCCCTTTCCTCTTCCCAAACATATTTAGTACAATTTACAGATCGTTTTACATAGGTAAAAAATAAGTTCTTGGGTGTTTAAAAAAACCAGGATTTTACTATATCTCAAATGCCTTTCTAGCTCATTCCTATGAATTTGAAGTATGAAAATGTCTCAAATCTTTATGAGTGAAGAGAAAGTATATGCCATCTGTAACAGCTTTTACTCCCCTAAAATTCCCAGCAAAGTCAATTTAATACTTTCCCCTGTGTTTAGAGTAAGATCTAAAATATTTTTTGGTGATGTAGTTCTTGCTGTTGTTTGGTTCTAATAAAGGATTTTAAGTGCTAAAAAAAAAAAAAAAATATTTTTAACATCTCTCCTGGGTTTTCTAATTCGTGCCACTTACCAAATGATTCACACTGTACCAAAATACAGGAGATTGATGAGACAGGAAAAGTACTGATTTAACATCCCACATATAAAATTACTTCTCAGGCTCCACATATAGTCACAATGTTTAGAGAGTGAAGAAAACGGGAGTTGGGAGTCACAGTCTGACTCACTTGTGAGACTTTGACCCACTTATTTGATTCTGGATTCAGCAAAGTACTGAAGCACTTTAAACTTGTTATCTGAGGTGTCTTCTAAAGGTCTGTTACCGTTGATCTCTTTATATCTCAGTTTACACAGTTACAAACCTGGATAATTAATTCTTACCTTCTAGGCTTTTGTGGGAGTTAAAAAATAGCTGTAATGTTCCTTGAAGCCCTTTAATGAAAACTGGTTTATTGAAGTACTTGTCATTTACCTTACTTCATACTCTGGGATGAGAAATCACTGGTGTTGCCCAGGTCCCACGCACCATTTCTACTGGGATGGGAATTTAGTCTCCTGAGTGCACTGGGCCAGATCAGGAGCTTTGGGAGCTTGTCGTTTTCTGAATTACACATAGCTTTATCCTGATTTTGAACGTGCAAAAATGTAGGCAAAATCAGTTATGTGCCCCCTCTCTCTCTTAAAGACAATATATCTCTAATACTTCTATGTACAGAATAGCTCCTGTGCACCTGCAAGGCATGCAGAGGTCACACTGTCCTTGTAATTCCTCCCCTTCCTGCCATTACCTTTTTTTCCCAAGGTTTGAGCCATTATCATTCAGCAGTTGTACAGCTTTTCTTTTCTTCCATCCCCAAATTATTATTGTTTCCCTCCTACCTTCTACCCCTCCCGAACCATAATGGAGTCCTCAGCTGTAAATTCGCTAACTATAAAGATTTTTGCTTGAAATGTTTTGAAAATGCTGTGAGAAAAAAAAAAAAAGAAAAGAAAAAGAAAAAGAAAAGAAAGCCTATGAACAACACGCTGTGCCACGCTCCAGCATTGCGCTTCTATGGGAAAGATAATAAAGATATTAGCACTCATATAATTTCAGATAGGAAATGAAACCAGACATGAAAGAAACACTAGCTCCAGCTGTTGAGTGGGAATCAAACTAGCTATGGGAATTACAGGTATTGTCACCGGAGACAGCCTGACTTCTGAGAAATGACCTCAGGTGTAGGAGCTTGCTGTGGCCCCTTGCAGATATTAACACCTAATTAACAATCTGCAAGAGCATCCTACATCTTAATCACCAGTGAGGTGAGAATGACAATCACAAGGAGGAGAAGGAGAAGGGAAATGGTAATTTTTCCTCTGCACGCACCACCTAATAACCATGGTTATTCAGATGCAGCTAAATGCGATTTCCTTTTAGTCATTTCTGTCTATTGGATGGCACAGTAAGTTCATTTGCTGCAGGTAGGCAGCGGAGGTGAGAATTGAATTGATCTGAGATACTCTGAAAAATTGACCCTGAGGTCATTGCTAGTTTAAATTGGGAAGTAAGGCTGAGCTCGTGTCTTCCCTTTCTTCTCTCCCCTCTCCCTACTCCTCCTCTTTTTGTGTTTGCAGGCATATTAGTCTGTACGGCGTAATTACTTAAACATACTCTGATGGTGGGGAACTTTGTTCCCTCAAAGTTAATCAAAATAAAGAGAGCTTTTGTTAGCAGTGATAGGTAATTAAATCTCGGCTCGGTGCTGTGCGGGGCCTTTATGCCGGGTTATTGACGGCAGAGCCGGGCTCCCCGGCCCTTCTGCAGCAGCACAGCCCTGAGCTGGCACCAAGATCAGGCCCGGGCTAAATTTAGGAAAGGGAGTGTGAAGGTCTGGAAATCTTAACGGGGCCAGGCTGTAAAGGAGAGGGGTGCAGCTCATCCCGAGTGTCCCAGAGGACGGGCGATTTCCCTGGGGAGAGGTGCACGTTTTAAAGGGGAGAAAATCAGAGGTGGCACTTCTGCCTGTCTGCAATCTTCTGGCTGTGGTTTTAGCCAGCAACAGCTGTAAGTGTGGAGAGGAACAACCTACTAACCCAATTCCAGCTCCAGTGTAGACACCTAGGGCCAAATTCCGCTTCCTATTACCTGGTGTAAATGCTCAGGAGCATGGGGAAGCTGACAGAGAGGCTCTGGGCTTAGTCCCATGCCAGAGGGCTGGTGCTAGTAAAAAGCAAGCAAGAAGGTTAAACAAAGACCAGATCTACTTGGTGCCACCAAAGCCAGGGCAGCAGTAACCTCCCTGGGATCTCTGGTGATGCTCCCCAGTATCACTTGGGCAGGATCTGATGGAGTTGTAATGTAAAGCCTTTAAATGGATGCTTTTATGTGTGCTTCAAAACAGCTTCCACTTTCAAATGTCTTTACAGGAGAGTTAAAATGAGAGGGAATGAGGAACAAGCACATTTTGTAGTCCTCATTCTGCAGTGGCTCAGGAACAAACTCTTTCCTTATTACTCGGACCCAAATTATATTCTAATAAGGAGAGAATGGCAAAGTGAAGACAGCATTATATTAGCCACTCAGCTTCCATGGAAACTCCCATCATTTTCTTTCCCATGACAAAAGATAATCTCTGTGTTTTTTGTTACACTCACTTCTTCAACTCCTTTAGCTTTGTTTTCATTTGTTGGCCTTGCACTAAAAAATATAACTTGACATCTTGTGTCTTCTCAGCTAAAAAGGTATCAGTTCCTGGACTTAATGTCAGCTGTACCCTGATCAAAGGCAAGAAACATAAAAGTTGACATATATTATTTATTTCATGGTTTACATCAATGATGCTTCTCTCTATCCTTTTTTGTTACTATTGCTGATGTTTTGCCCATAATGTTGCGCTCGCTTCTCAAAAGTGTTTGTCCCCTACAGACAAATATTCATATTAATGTAATCCATCAGCAGCTAACAAATGCCAGCTCACTTCAGCATTTCCAGCACATCCAAAAATCCCATTGTTTTTGCAGGACTTGGGTGTGTGAAGAATGCAGGATCGGGCCCAGGGGTGGAATTTGGGAGCTGGAGATTTTCTACCTCAGCGGCAGCAGTGCCCGGGGCTGGCTGGAGCAGCAGCCTGGGGTGCTGGAGCAGGGAGTGGGAGACACTGCATTCCCTCCCTGCATTGTGAGCTGCTGCAGAGGCGAGGCGAGTGCCAGGCTTTGAGGGGAGCAAAAGCTCTAAACAGAATTTTTTTTTTCCAGTAGTTTGGTGTTTTTCTCTCTACCTTTCCCCATCTTTCTTGTTTGCCTTCAGAGTCCTGAGTAATATAGGGTCTTACAACTGTGTCCAGAAAACTATCTGAGATCAGTCAGAAATGCTGTTCCAACCTGTGCTTCCCTCTGACTGCTCCGTTTAGAGTAAAACTTTCCTTTTTTCTCTGTCAACAATTGTGGCAGGTTTTACTTCCTGAGTTACAGAACCAGCTGAAATGCTGAGTCTGATCTTGCCCCCTACCCTCCCACGAGCTATTTTTTCCTGCAATGAAAATAATAATGCTTGAGAACCATCCTTGGCTTGTTTTGTTTTGTTTTGTTTTCTTTTGTTTAGTTTGGTTTTATTTTAAAGCTTGCTGACAATTGTCAAATGTTCATTCTAGGAAAGAAGTCCTGGGAGGGTCTAGCCCTGCTGCACAGCCGGCAGGAGTAATTTGCAGTGCTCCTTGGAGCTCAGCTGTTCAGCCAATGTGTGTCGCTTTACTATTTCTTTAAAATTTAATTGGGATCAGGCAATCAAGTGTCTCCAAATTTTTTGCCTCTTCAGGCTGCAATAAAGCCACTTATAATTTATAATCAAAGTTTGGTATCGTTAAACTAAACTGTAAAACCTACTTCAGGGCTTCAGTCGTAAAATAAGTATACAATAAATATTGCAGTGGGGCTTGAGTAGCACAGCTCTAACAACAGCATGTGAATGAATATACACACACACATATTTCACACTTCTTTTTTATTTTTTTGAGTGTGCGTGCATACGTTTAGTTCCAGAGGTAAGAAAGATATAAATAATAGATAACTGACATGTATTCTTTCTTGGAAGGATTGAAGCTAAGATAGATTTATAGCCCAAGCAGTTAATTTAAATGCAAAATGAAGTGTTAATTCATTAAAGTCATTTATGCATCAACATTATTTTTATGTCTTTATTTATATTTTCCTGTAATATGCAGCAATGTAGTATTCATTCTGGGTTTTTTTCTGTCTGTTGACTGTACTGCTCCTTTGCTTAGATTTTTTTCTAACAAGGCAGCTCATTTAGAAAGAAATGTTTATGTGAAGTGCTTGTCAGTTGGCATTTTTACTGGTGTGCTAACCCAAAGGTAAAATATAAAGGCACGTCTTTTCCTTGCTGGCTTGTTGCTACTAGAAGGGTTCCTCCCTTGTTAGCTTGATAAATAATTTTACTAGCGGGAATCTGCTGAATTTTTATGCTTGCTGTCTATTTTCTGCTTGCTGCAAATAAATTCCAGCACTCAGAGGGCACTAAAACTCCAAACACATGGTATTTTCCCATTTTGTTGTTGGTTGCCTAAAATATTTATTTCATCTTGTGTTTTTAATTAAATCTTTTTTTTAAAAAAAAAAAAGTGTAGGAAAAATCCCTCAAGTTATACAATTATTTCCAAATGAATGTTTTAGTCTGAATTGTATCTAATATAAAGTCTTGAGTTTAAATAACACATTATCACAGGTACACTAAATGGGTAGTGTTAAATCAGTCATCACTCCAACTACCTAATGGTTTTCAGATTAAGTGCAAGGATTATTTATTGATATATTATCCCTTTAAGCATTTCTTGCAATTTATTATATACTTTTAGTTTTCCCAGTTTGCAATCAAGAAAATTGATTTAATTTGTCTTATAAAAATTCAAGTTTGGCAAGAGAATGCACCAAAAAGCTTTAGATTATGGGTTGTCATGGCATGTACAGCAGAAAAAAGTTTGCAAGAAAATAAACTGGAGGGGGAGGGTAATGAGGAAGAGCAATTGGTTCATGTTTATACTTTTTTTTTTTTTTAAGGATCTATGCATTTTAAAATTTAATTCAAGAAAGCAAGAGTCAAACCCAAAAATCACCATTGCAAACTCTGCTTGTCAGAGGGTGTTTGTCACTGTCACACATCTGGAAACTCACAGCTCCTTGGCAGCACATCCTCACTCAGTGTCCCACGTGCCTCATTTTGGGGGGCTTTGCAGCCTTGCACGGATCCAGGAGCTGCCTTTTGCAAAACTCTCCTTCAGCAGCGCCGCTGCTCAGCTCTGCCCGGGAGCTGCTCCTCCTGCCGTGCCCGTGGGTGCCGCTGTCAGGGGAACAAGATTACTTTGCTTCCGACAGGATCCCTGGCTGTGGCTTCTGTGGAGCGGTCCCACCTCTTCCCAAAGTTGCAGGGATGCAGCCAGCAGCGATTCCTTCCACACCTGCAGTTCAGGGAGTGAGCAGAGAAAGGACCTGGATACAGGCAGGGACTGCTGCCCATCCCATGCCCATGCTATCCTTTCCAAGAGAGGAGATGCAGGGGAGCCCATCAGCAGACCCTGTTCAGACTTTCCCTCAAACAGCAGAAAGACAAATATCTTTGAAGATGGCAGACAAATCCACGCAAAATTTTAGAATTATTTGCATATTTTTAGCACAATATATCTAAAAGCAACCCTCGAACTATGGCCCAAATTCTTGCATTCCTACACCAACCACCCTCCCATTCATTTGCTTATTTCCATAAGAATTAGGTGATGGATCTGAGCAGTGTGAGCACATGCTGCTGCCTGGCTGCCCTGCAGACATCAGCCTTTTCACTTACATGAGCACATCCCAAATCAAGTAATTGGTTGGTGGGAAGAACTGATGCACGAGCCCCGAGCAGATAAAGGAAAAGCTTGGCCAGTGGGGCAAATTACCCTTGGGGGCTCGGCCATATAAAATCGTAAGTGAAACAGGGATACATTAGGAGTCGTCTCAGGAGGTGATGTAATCCATCCCTTTGCCGTGAGGCAGGGTCAGGCAGGCTTACATTATCCCTGACGGATATTTGCATAACCTATTGTTTAAGCCCCCCATGGAGAGTGTGGCACCTCCGTGGAGCCTCCCTGGCAGACCTTCACCAAAGTCCCTTCTCGAAAGCATCTCTCCGTGTCTAACACACAGCTCAGGTCCCTCAGTCCCCACACCGAGGACAGCCCATTCCTTTCCTCTTTGCTCCGACCCTTTGCATATTTGAAGGCTGTTGTTATGGCTTGCAGCAGTGTCCTTTTCTCTAGACTAAACAGCTCCACGTTTCGAGTCTTTCTTCATAGGTTACGGTCATGACATTGTTATTTACTATCTTGTCTGAAGAGACTGCATACAGTAAACTTGCTGGAATTCAATTTACCTGTGTTGAAAAGTACTGTGAGGATGCTGCCTGGAGGCTTTACAGCATCTGAAAGGGAAATAATTTAATTCTCACTCTGATATTCTGTCTTTTGCGGGATGGAGGGTACAGAGCATTTCTTTACCTGGGAGTGTTAACTGCAGCCTCCCCACGAATTCCTGGTAACAGGCATATTGTACTGCAACATGCAGCCAGAGTGTAATGATGGGCTTTAGGAAAGGTGTTTTAACATTTTATAATTTTGTATATGAAAGTAAGAATGGGAGATAGGATTCAGCCTCTGTGATTGTAGGTAACACCTTGGGGTGTTCAAGGTGCTGCATGCATAATCTGTCCCACAGGATTTCACAAATTTCAAAAGCAACCGAGCAGCTACAGCCTTTTGCACACCACCTTCCCCACTGCTGGTATTGTTGCTCAGCTCCAGTACGGGTAGATCCAGATTTTCCATTGTGACAGAAGGAGGTTTGCCCCAAAATGCCACAGATGAAGGTGAACTGAAGATTATTTCTTTGCCATCTGGGTGGACTTTGCTCTTTGCTCCAAGTGACTTTTTCCAAAGTTGGAAAATACATTTTGTGCTTTTTTAGTAAAGATTCTCTTTGCTCCTTGAAGAAAAAAAAAAAAAAAAAGAAAAAAAAAAAAAAAAAAAGGAAAGGAAACAGGGCCTGCTAATTCTGTTTCTCTTATTGACTTCCAGTGTCTTGCCTGGGAGGTTGGTAGGGAGATATGCTGGAGCAAACCAAAAGTATTTAATTGTGAGTAAATATTCCCCAGGGACTTTTCTTCTCAGATATGCTGGCACAAATTGCTCTGCAGTGGGATTAATCTGCATGGCAGAATACCAGGCAGCATCTCCTGGAGGTGGATTTAAGTTTTGTAGGATTTTGGCTTCCTAACTGGAATCTTAACCAAACCCTGTCTTGAAAAGTGCTAATGGATGTACACATGCTGCCACCTCACTCAGACAGACCAGGTACCAGTTCTGGAGTTAAAATTTGGCAGATTTTGAAGGGTGATAGCTGGAGTGTTCATACTCATAATATACTTTTATGAGGGGAAGATAAGATTGTCCCTTTATGATACAAATATATCTTTCTTCTTTGAGGTTCTACCTCTGCTTTACATTGTATACATCCTATTTCTTATAAAACTGCTTTGGACATCCATATGCCCTCAATGATCACCTCATCAACTTTAAAAGTTGTCTCACCTAAAACTTTGACCTTTGTACACAATGAGAGTGTATGCAGAAGCAGGGGAAGAAGCAATTAAGTCGAGCAAATATTTTACCCCAAAATTTTTCTAACTCTAAGGGAAGATCTTGTTGAGAAATATTCACAGAACTCTGTTATGTAGAAAGCAAAATGAGAGTGACCTTGCTGAGCCATTGGCTCAAGTCATAGATGTAGCAGCAGAAGAGAAAAATATATGTTTTCTTCCTTAAAGAATGGAGTTAGGGACCAGTTCTTACCACGGGAAAGAAGCGCAAGGGAAATGTATTGTCTTCCTTTCAGTAGTTCATTTTTCTTTGCAAAGTGATTAATGCATTACTATAGCGAATTTATTGTATAGCCTGATTACCATTGCCTAATAAATCTAAACAACTGTGACTGTCACGGTGATAAGGCTGGCATGATTTTGTCTCCCTTAAAAAAGGTTTATAAGTTAAGCTTAACTTTTAGCTTTCTGTATTTCAGGGATAAAATTTATTTTGGCCATTACAGCTCTATCTGTTTGAAACTGCACCAAAAGGAAATAAGTTTTTCAAAAGGATGGTATATTATAGGAAGAGTTTTACCTTCACTCAATTTGCAAAAGAAAGTGAACATCAGCATTAAAATGGAAATGAAGTTCAGGAGAAAATAATAACTCAGTTGTTTAAAAAAGGTTTTAACATTTAAAAGGGACTTTGCAAATATCAAGGATGGACAGCCCAATTAAATTAACTGCATTATAGTCACAGCCGTTAACACCTCGGGCTCAGCTTTTCTCAGGCTACTGGAGTTTGCTGAGAGCTTGTCTGTGCCTGGATGAGAGACTTCCAGAGAGCTGCAGGAAGAAGGGCTTGTGATAATGAGGGCCATTTTCTTTGAATCACAGGCAGTACTAGTGCTGTGGCTGTGCTGAACCAGAGCCTGAGCAAGTGCTGGGTTTAGGAAAGATCTCCTGGCCCACACAGGCACTTCCCACTGCCCATGCTCCACTCCACTCTGTCACTTCAAACATGGAGATCAGTAGTTTCTTTTTTATCCTTCCCTCTCTCCCTGAACACGTGTAAAAGAGCTCTGCTGCAGTAGTTGGGACTGTTCTAGCTGAATGCTGTGGTGAGGGTCACTCTTGTGAGAACACCCAACCTTTGGAGGGTGTCGTGTGGGAAGAGATCAGGTTCCCAAGTGCATGGATGTCCATTTAGACCCTTCCTTTCCCATCAGCCATAAGGTAGCAGTGCAGGGCAATAGCAGGGTGTGTTAGTGGCAGGGGAGCTTCCATGATCTGAGTTTTCTACTCTTTCCCTCTCCCAGGGCTCCTGCCCACCGCCATGTCTCACAGTCCCTCCCTCAGAGCAGCACCAGCTGCTTTTGCAGAAGAAGAGATCACTCAGGCATCTTTGTACATCTTGGTCCACCATTTCTTTGTCTTCCTACAGGTCTTCTGCACAGAACTTGGGACCATGGCAGAGAATGTGGCCTATTTAGTTGGTAGAAAACTTAGCTGTCACCTGAGCTCTAAGTGCTAAGCTGCAAATGGTTCCAAAAAGGTGCAGCTGAAATTTCTTACATAGTTGTATGAATTTTGTAGTATAAAGAAAGACCAGGAAAAGATCATGAACCTTCATACAGCTTTCAGCTGGGGCCCATTGCAGCCAAACTCTGGGAACGATGTATTTGGATTTGTTTGGAGTGAGGACATATGAAGATGATAAAGGCAACAGTCTGTTCTCCAGCCTCTGAAAACTCTGTATTCTCTCTTTGTGAACTTCATTTCCCATCTCTGAAGACCTCCTGCCTCACAGGCTGCCTGCTTCCATGGGTTTATTCATGGCCATGGTGGGAAGGAATCCTCTGTGCAGCTTGTGAGGTATCTGGAAGATCTTTTACTTTCCATTACCTAGGAGACACCATTCCCATTGACAGTCATCAGTGATGTTTGATTTGGAGTGGCAAATTTTGGAGTTTGGGTCTGGAGACATGAATGTCTCGAAAACATCAAGGCTTGCATGCAGGGCTGGCAGTTGCTGGTAGTTTATATTAAAAAAAGTTGAAGGTCTTTGCTTGATTTTAAGCCCTTGAACTCCTGGCATTTTTTCCTTCTTTCATGCTTTTTCTCAGTTACATTGTAGATTATCTTGAAGCCAGTGGAGTTTAAAAGGTCTCTATTTAGATATGAATTACTTCATTCAGGAATAAAGACAGAAAAAAAAAAAAGGAAGTTACTTGGTACAATCTGGTACAATCAAGTATCATGAAGGGGGGAAAAAAGCGTTAAGCTTTTGCACAGGCTTTCAAGGGCTCAAAGGCTTCTTTTTTTTTTCCCCTAGATACATTGAACATCTTGAAAATAAACCAGGGTGTTTCAACAGAGAAAATAGATGTGTCTGTTCAAATAGGCATTGCATTTGGAATTGGTGCCTCTAGTTGTTAAACAGAATCCTTGTTTAACGTCCTCATTAAGAACTGTGACTTACCACCAGTTTTATGAAGATCAAGTCATTTACTTTTAAAGTAAATTAAAGCAAATTTCTCTGTGATGACAAGTCAATAAAACAATGGAAGGCTCAAGTTTTTCAATCAGCCAACATCTGTTCCTTGTTTTCCTCTGGATGTAGATGCCCTGTGTGCAGCAATAGGTGAACAGAGTGAGAGCCAATAGCTGTAATGGTGTGTGTGGGGGGGGGTGGTTCATCTGGATTTTTGGGTTTTTTTGTGGGTGGTATGGGTTGGATTTTTTTTTTTTTTTTTTGTTTGTTTCTTTGGGGTTTTTTTGGTGGTTTTTTTTCAATGCAGCATTTGTTTAACACCATAAACTCTGTCCACTTTTGGAAAGGGTAATTTTGTAGTTTCCCATGGCAGCATGTTCAGAGCTCCATTGACATGTGAGTGGTGACAGCCCATGGCTCTGGTGCTGCATTTCTCGGCTGGAAGCACAGTAAGCTGTTGCAGGGTAGTGTGAGTGGTGAACCACTTCTTGGAAGCCCAGTCAGCACAAATGAGATCCCTTCTTTTGTCCGAGCCACCCACACCAGCAGCAGACACCTCTGAAGCCGAGGGATGTTTCTCCAAGCAGTGGTGGGAACCAGGTTATATAAAAACCTCACTGAAACCACTTCCAGGCTGTAGCCACACGTAACCTCTTTGTCTTGAAATGTTGTCTCAGAGAGAAGCCAGCAGATGAAACCCAAGGTATCAGGTCCATTTTACATTTCAACAAGTGCAGGATGCAAACAGAGCCACGTTTGTTTTAAGGGTTCTAGAGGGTTTGGCATTTGCTGGTGTGAGAACTGGCTCCCTGCTCTGTGAAACGTTCACATGTGGATTTGTGCTGTGTGGGAAACGCTGGCAGAGTGGAAAAGAGAGGGGAAGCTCTGCTGGGAAAGTAAGAGGGGGCTGAATATTATTCACTTGGGGCACGAGTCTTTTCCTAATTCCTCTTGAGAGGGTAGTTTGTCTTGGACAGCATAGCATCGACTTTTGGAACAGTTGAGGAGGACAGGAAGTCATTACTGGATTCATATGAAAATTAGGGAGTTCAAGATCATTTTAGACATTTTAAAAAATGTCAGTGAAGGTACAGAAGCCTTTGCTGCTGGAACTATCCCACCCTTTGAAATCTGCCTGCTCTCTCACACATGGTAAAGGGCCCCATCCTCTGAGGTGTAGGTATGTCTTTAATTTCATGGTGTCTTCTTCTGAGCCCTCAGGTTGAAGACATTTGGTGGGAGTAGTTTACCCTCATTCAGACCTTTTAGTGGGCAGGAAATGGGCTGCTCTATGGGAAATGAGTAATTAGATCTCACCAAATTCATGCTACCTAGCTGCGGGAAGCAGGCAAATTCTCCTTTGAGTTTTTCTTGAAAAGAACTGACAAATTGTTTGCATGCTTCTGTGATGCTACACTAGATTTTAACATCCAGAAGCACATAGGTTTATCAAGCAGTTCTGAAATCTCTGTTTTGTCTAAAGGATGAATAATGTAATTACCATATTTAAAAACCCACAAAAAAACTCCAACAAACCAACCAACCAGAACTGAAACCCAAACTTGAGTTTTGGATGATAACCTGATGAGTTTTGGATGATAAAAGAAATGGTTACATTTAATCCATCCCAATAATGTTTCGGTAATTGCTGCCTATTTGCAGCTTAATAGCTGAATATGGAAAAGTATAAATTTAAATAGCTTTCTCTGCCTTCTCATTGTCCACATAAAGTGATGCTGCACTCATTCAAAGGAGGAAGCAGGAGGAGCCAACCAGCCAAGATACAGCTTTCTGGAGTATGAGCTGTCACGACATGGGGGTTCCTGCTCAACCCTTCTCTTCAATGGTTTTAGTGGCCTTTGGAAGGATCTGTAACCATCGTGCTTGGACTCATGATATGCAGGAGATGTACACTTAAAGGCAATGCACAGATGTATCTTTGTAGGAAAAGTGTTTCCTGGGAACACTGACCCACAGCAATCTGCAGCCAGCACAGGGAAGGAGCCCACTGTGGGAAGGGTCATGGACCACTACAGGAACAGCCTCGCTGCTCCCAGTGGGGACATCTTGGCAGCTTCTTGCACCAGGGCTCTGGCAGCACTGAGGTCAGATCTTTTTAAGGAAGGTCATTTAAAACTGAGAGCCTGTGTTTTATTTTTTAAGTGTCATGGTGGTTTTATTTTTTTAAGTGTCATGGTGGTTTTTAGCTGTCAAGAGAAACCAAGAGGATGAGGCCATCCAGGGCCAGCTTCCTTCCTTAAGTTGATGATTGATAGAGATGAATTGCCAAGTGCAGCACAGAGTGATCTTAACGCAGAGCTCTGTCTTCCACCTAAGGCCTGCAGCTCCAGTCATTCCTGCCATGAAATGTCCTGTGAGAGGTCAGAAAGGAGATCCCCCTACACTGTAACAACAAGGTGTTGTAGTAACAACAAGGTGTTGTAGTAACAACAGGGTGTTGTAGCAACAATTGCCAGGTTTTTACTCCTTACTGCCAGTTTTACTCCTACATTTAATTTATTTGACAGGGCCAGAGGTAGGGACATACATCCTCACTTTGACCCTGGCATCTCCAGGTCATATTCCTCTCTGTCTCTTCCTTTCTTCTCACTTCTAGTCATGTAGATAGAAGGACACTGTGTAAAGGCCTCAGAATCACCCCTGCTCACTGCATACTGCTCCTTCCATTTCTCCCTTCAGGATTAAATCAAACATTCACCAAACCCACTGAAAAATCTTTTGACTTTGGTGGTGGTTATTCTGAACTCTTACCAAAACCGTAGAAGTGTCTTAAAGCACAAATGGATATCACTCAAAGGCAACCCTGTTTTGTGAGCATCTCCTGCTGCATGAGGAGCACTCTCCATTTCTCTGGGGTTCAGGGGGAGGGTTGGCTCTCAGCTCCTCCTGGGAGCTGCTCAACCCTGGGACCATTTGCAGGGCTAATTCTGAAATCCTTTTGTGCAACTGTTTGAATTCCTAGGTCATACAGTTTATCTAGAGGTCTACTCAGAAGTGAGTGTGAAATAATAGTGCTTTGCACTTCCTGGGTGTCTTTCATCTTTCCAAATATTTATTAAATAGCCCTCAAAACAGCCCTGTGTGGCAGATAAGAGATGGATGGATATGGCTCCTTTCAAGCACCAGTGGAACCCAGCAGCTCTCTGGCACTATAAAACAACCCTGCCTCCAGTTTGGGGCAGAACAGGAAGTGGATAACAAAAATGTATCTTTTTGAGGGTGCAGAGAGAATTTAGTTAGGTAAAAATTAATTACCTGTGCTGGAACTTGGCCAGAAAGTCAAGGCTCACCTCCCTCCTTTCATTGCTTTCACTGTGGGGTCAGTAACTCCATCAGCTTCTCATCCTGTTTGAAGTTTGATCTTGCACCTGGTTCTGGCTTGAGTGGATGTTGAATTCAGACCAGGGAGCCCTCTCTGGAACTCTGCACCTGTCTTTTTCCCACAAATATTTGCCCCTGTGCATTTTTTCTTGACAAAGTTTTCACATTGAGATTCCCTTTTTGCTGTCCCCAGGGTACTCAGAGATGCACAGCACAAATTCTCTTTTGTTTGGCTTTGCAGCGTGTAACTCTAGAGCATAAAAATGTTGAAGCTAGAACTCAATTTTTGCCTATTTTGTGTTAATGCTTTTTATTAAATCTCCAGACTCTCTTTAAAGCTTCGCAGAGAGCAATTTATAGTAAAGCTACATTTACTGTATTTTATGCCCAGTGTAATTGCTTGTTTCATCTAATCCTGATTATACTGGCATATAAGAAAGACTATCCCAAGATAAGAAGAGACTAATTATTAATCAAGAAAGTTTTGGAATTAAGATTTTAAATGTACATTCTAGATATATGTGTAATATTTAGAAACAGATCTGAAAAGAATTCTGTGATATGCTTTCATCAAATTTGAAAAGAAAGTAACCAATACATCAAATGTTAGAAAGGAATTGACCAATAAGTCAAATCTGGAAATAAAAGTGATGGATAAATCAGGTTTAAAAAAGCAGACAACCAATATGTCAAGAGCAGAGTGTGTTTATTAAAGTAAGGAATTGCTTGGCTGTGACTGAATCTGTGTGCTACAATCATGCAATTAAATACTTGAAATCCTTCAATAGCAAATTATAGGTGCAGGTGTACACAGACACAGGTGCCTCTATACATGTACACAAAATAAGCACGCTTATTCCTTTGCAGTGCTTT
This sequence comes from Cettia cetti, assembly GCA_013401135.1. Classification (NCBI taxonomy): domain Eukaryota; kingdom Metazoa; phylum Chordata; class Aves; order Passeriformes; family Sylviidae; genus Cettia; species Cettia cetti. Next base: position 17,900 of record VZUI01041850.1, read on the forward strand.
CAGCCACATTAACAGCATATGATATGCTAGGTGTACCCAGGATTTCAGTTTGAAATCTCTCCATTTCAATATTCTCATGCTACTGGACCTGAACACCTCATGTTTCCAGCACTTTTATAAGTAGGAATTGTTAGTGTAGCCCAGATTTCAAGAATGATGGCACATGCATTGTTCGGAAAGCTTTCTGCTTTTGTTTTCTGATTCTAATTGTACACTAGAAGCAACACAAACTCCTTTGCCTAATTCAATGTATTTTGATAGACAGCTTGGGCCCAAAGCATATTTTCAAGATCAAGACTATAAAAATCTCACCATGGAAAAATCATCATTTGCCTCACTGACTTTGATTTACATCTATGTTACAGAGCCATGAAATTTAAAATAAGATGATCTAAATTGTCCTATAATAATGTGGGCATGAACATATACTCCTGGTGGCAGAGTTTCCCTGTCAGCATACCAAATGAAATCTAGTTTTTAGTGTCAATCAGTTAGGCATCATTAACCCTTTAAGAGTGTTATTAGCATTCTCACAAAGCTTTTCATCATGTAACAAATGTTTTCAGACTAAACTTCTCGAGGTCAAAGCATCCAAGCCAGAAAGATTTAGGACCATTTTGTCCTCTGCAATATTATGTATACACTCTCCATCACATCAAATATAAATTATAAGCAGTGGTTTTTAAAAGCTTGGAAAAATGTAGTATTGGAGTTAAAAAACAGTCCTTCATAAGCTGTCCCCATGTGCTCCTCCCCCTCATCCCTTTTTTGCTGTATAGTAGAAAAATTGCTCTGTACATGCATCCTCCAGGATCCAGGAATGAAAATTGCTTTGCATTTGCTATTACATTATGGTGCTCTCCATTCTGTATTTTTTTTTTCTCAGTTCATGTTGTTCTTTTTGCAATAAGTGTATGTTTGAATTGAATTGAAGAGTAGCATATTAAAGAACTAGTTTTCATAGCTGTTTATGTCCTTTCATCCAAAGAAGTGTGAGAAAAGCAATCAAGGCTTCAGATTGACATGCTAAAGCAAGAACTATCAGAAAAAGCATCTTGCCGTTGGAGTGTGGAATATTTGCATACCCAGTGTGTCTGTACTAGATCAGACCAAACCAAGGTATTTATAGAACCAGCTCCAGCCTGTGGTCAGGCCTATAATGAACAACTGATTTAGTTTCAGGTAAAGTAATTATTAATCTGTTCCCCCCAACTTTATGCCTCTGAATGTGTCAAAATGTAGCATCTATAACCCTGACTCAGTGTATTATTCAGACTTTCCATCACTCTGTTTTTCAGCAGATGGCATCTAGGTGACTTGCAGTCTTATGAGTGGGATTTATGAAGTGAAATAGAGAAGCTTAAAAAGTAATTGCAGAGACAGGAGGAAAAATTAGAAATTAATATCACTGTAGGAAATGGAAGCAGCCTCACGTGGAAGTGAAATTCTCAATCGGTAGCTTCTACATCAGAAGTGGTGTTTGATTTGTATTTATTGCAGTATAAATAATGTGATGCAGGCAGTAGTACTGTATTCAGTAATTTCTCTTGCAGGCATTTGGGATGAACTTCCCATGAAAGACAAGTGAATAAGGAGCTGTATGACTGCTACTCCTCTGCTCACAGAGAGCACTGCATCTTTCAGCTGGGATTTTGGGAAAGATGCTGCTTGTGCAGTTCAAGTAAAACATCCTGTATTTTTTGGCTCAAAAAAGCTCACGTTAAGGTTTTGCTGATGAATCGATGTGGCCCATGGAACAACCTGAATTACTCACTGAGACAATGTGAATGTGTGTGAACTCAGGCTGGGTAAACACTCAGTTTTAAGGGAAGGATGAGAACATAGAAAATCAAGAGTCTAGTTCACATAACTAGCTGAAAGATATTTTTGAATGCCATTGGTGAATTTAAGCAATATTTATAATAGATTCGCACAGCAGCAATAGTGCAGAGGGTTCTTTTCTCTGAAAAAGGGGCAGTGGCACCATAAAAGATCAACATCATGGGTTACAACATCTCCACTGCTGAAATTTAGTAGAAATAAGTGCTACATTTTGCTTAGGAGACAGTTTAAAGCATCACTTTCCCTCTTGAGGTGTCTATCCAGTATGAATCCTGTGTCACCAGTGAATACAGATTCATGGCCTGCTCCAGGTAATCTGTGCTTAGAGCCCTACAGAAATTCTCATGAGAATATGTTAATCTGGATTTGCTGTATGTGTGCTGGCACTGTGGTGCAGTGATGATTTTGAAAGAAAACATGCATATGGCAGGTGATTTGTTCTTTCCATGCTAGCTCTGCAGGTTTTTTGGTCCAAAATCCCCATGTAAGTACAAAATTAACTTGATCTCCAGCCTCTCTGATTGGAGTCAGACTCAGCTGTATGTGCCTAAGTATGGACTTAACACTTTAATGAATCAAGATCTAAATTCACATCTTCCTGAGACTAGTGTTCAAGAATGAAGAGGTTATTTGTCTGTCCTAGTGGAATAATTTTTGGTGCAACACATTTGACAGCTCTATGTATATTCCCAGTGCTGTATGAAATACTTTTCCCTGTCTTTGTCACTACCTTCTCTTAACCTTTATCTCAGTAGAAAAGAATATTTAGAAAAGCACACTTGAAAAATGGGCGCTAAAAACTTACCGCCTGAAAACATAGAAATTGTTTTAACTAAACCTTTTTGAGGCATAAAGAACTTCAAAAAGAAATTTGGAATCATAAAAACCACTGAAAGTATTCCTTTTTTTGGTTGTTGTTGCTTGAAAAATGAAAGTAGTGGCTTCAAAATATGTGCACTGAAGAGAGGCTTTTGTTCTGACAACTTGTACATCAAGTCTCAGCATTAGGGGGACTGAAATTGTAAAAGTTAGAATTTGATAAAACAAGGTTTTGGGGCTCCTTTCTCTAAAAGATTCCTGCAAGAAATGTGACTCTAGAAAAAAATATCATGGAAACGGAGTGATGTTTTTAACCGTATGGAACTGTTAAGAAAATAACAGTGCAAGATGTGCTTTGAGATAATATAATGGCAGAAATTTTGCAGTGGTATTGCTACTGTCAAAATCTGCAGTTTACTGCAGTTCTATAGTGTTTAGGCATAGGAAAACATAGGATTTCAACCCTTTCCCAGCACAGAAAAGAATGTTTTTGAAGTTTGATTAGTTTTTTTTCTTCAGATTTCCATTTTTGTACTCTTTCTACATTTCTCAAGCACTGTGACAGCACCTGATGAAATGTAAAAAAAATTTTAAAGGGTTTTTGGAAGTTTTCTGTGATATTTAACATTAGTGATATGAAATACATTGTCATCAAAAAGCAGGAATATACTAGCTGTTATCATGCAAGTCCTGTGTCCCAGGGTCTGGGACAATGGATCTGTGGGACTCCAGCCAGAGAAGCAGGTTTGGATTTACACATGAGCTGTTTCTCGTGAAGAAGCAGTGTCTGAACAGGGCTGAGGAGTGTGGTTGAGGCTTGAATATTTAGGGCAGGTATTTCGAGAAGCAGAGCTGTGATGCTCAGCAGGAGCATGGGGCTGGAGCAGGGATGAGGGGCAGCCCTGCTGTGAGCTGGGAAAGCTCCCTCTTCTGTCTGGTGCTGAACACTGGGGTGGGACAAGGGTCAGGGGACACACCCCCCCCCCCCCCCCCCCCCCCCCCATCGTTCCGTCAGGTTGAAAAGAAAGTGTTAAGGAAGTAAAGCTGCTCTCCCTTCCAGGATGATCCAATCTGATGGGTTGGGTCCTTCCCAAAGAGGGAACGAGTAGAGCCTGAATTTCAGGGAAGAGATGGAAGGGGCTGGAGCCATAGAGGCGATATCCCATGTCCTCTTCTTCTCAAAGAGCTTAGCAAAACAAAATAGGGAAAGAAAAGCCTCCAGCAGCAGGGAGTGAACGGCTGGAATTTCCTTAATATTAGCTGAGCTTTAGGCAGCAAGCTTAACGTGGAGAATTATTTTTAATTAATAGCTTTTCCCCTACTTTGGAGCTCAGCGGGAGGATCTTCTTTGCCGTGCGCAAGGAGGGGAGATAGGAGCAGTCCCGGTTTTGTAACTGATAACTATTTCAGGCCAACTGCATTGCCTGGAATAACTTTGTATTCAGAAAAAGAACAAAATGTTACATCAAAAGATACCTCCTTCTGGTTCTTGGATTTAAATTGCCTCTCCCGATAAACCCACAGCCTGACCAGAAATGAGTTGATGGATTTTTAAGCGTCTCCAAGACAAATTATTCCCTCTCTCCTTTTCTTCGTCCCTGTCTGTCACCTCTGCGTTATCAGCATAGCATTTGGCCCTACCGGGGGACCTTCCAAGGATGCTGAGCAATCACTGCTCTGCCAGGGTCTGAGCCTCCAGGGCTTGTGCTGGGTGACAGGGTCCTTTACCCAAACTACCCAGACCCAGATGGAAAAAGAGGCAGGAAGGTGTTGTGAATTTGTATTACTTTAACACAATGGGTTTGTTCAGAGACAGTTTTCAGGCAATAAATGGCTCCTTTGTGTTCCTTCCCTCCCCGTGGTAGCTTTCAGAGCTGTATATGTGCATATCATTTTGCTGTGTATTAACAAGCAAGAAGACTCCCTGGCTTCAGGCTCCCTCCTTCTCTTCCTCTCTCTCTCCTTCTCCCCAGCTTACAATACCCTCTGCTCCAGCACACAATTAAAACAAAATTAGCAAAATTAGTGCAACTTTATGGCAGGGAAAAAAAAAAAAAAAAAAACCAACAACAAAAACAAAAACAAACCAAACCAAGTATCCTTTCTTTTTGCTTCTCTTATTTGGAGGATTGTAAGAAGCTGTAGTGCCTCTTTTTATGAGCGGCTTCCTGGGAGTCGGGACATTTGCTTGTTATACTGTGGCACTGTAAGAGGGTGATCGTCATGGACTATAAAGTAACGGGAAGTCTCACAGCCCCTCCAGCTCTGTAACACAGTAGCTTGGCTCACACAGGAGAGAGGGATTTATAGCATTGCCTTGTATTTTTTAACATATTTTGTCTGCTTTTTATTTACAACCCAGCCCAACAGTTCTTACTTTGTCCCCTGCCTCCCTGCCCTCCTATCTTAATTCTGTAGGTTCCTTGTGGTGTGTTGAAGCCCCAGAATGGTACAAAAAAAAAAGTCACTTTAGGTGGAGAAGCAGCATAGATAAAGGTTGAACTTTGAGGTGAGCACATCCCCCTTCAGGCACTAAGTGCAGGATAAATATCTGCTTTTCTAGGCTGTGGGGAAGGCAAGGAGAGGATGGAGCTGGGAGGAAGAGGAAAATATGAAAAAGAATGTTTTCCTTGTTATCAAACTTACCAAGTTATTTTCCTTATGAGCTTTTGTTAAAGCCCAGTGTCCTTCTCTTATTTAAATAAGCCTAATCTCTGAAGGAGTTCCGAGTTGCTGCTTTTCAAAGCAGTGGGGTGCAGTTCCGTTTTATTAGCTGTCATTGAAGATCTGATGCAGTCATGTTGGAGGCTGTAAATGCCTTGGTGCTGTCAAGCCAAAGCCGTTGCGAACGAGGGTGGGCGCCTGCTGTCCCTGGCACTGCCTTCAGAGCCAGTGTCTTCCAGCTGCTGGGGCTCACAAGCAGCATTTCCCAAATTTTGCCCTGGATTTGGCAGTATTTATGGGTGGCAATGCCCTGGTGGAGTTGGAGCAAATCAGGATTAGTATTTATGAGAAGAAGGGGGAAGATTGTGAAGGATGCAGGCATTGCCTTAATTATTAAGCAGCTTTAGGGAGACCTTGTGTCTCTGTCAGCACTGGATCCTGGTCCCAGGTCCTTCCATTTGCTCTGATGGAGCAGTGTGGCTTCATGCTGCTGACCAAGGCTTGGGTTTGGGATTATCTGCTCTCATTGAAACAATTCTCCCAGAAGCTGCAGTGGTGAGTTAACCATCTGGGGTCAAGAAGATGACATTAAATATAATCAGCAGCTCCCTTAATCTTAAGAGGAGAATCCTCATTTGCTTGAACGTGTGTGCTGATCAAAGCATGATAGGAACCAGGATGTGATACAAGAGCCAGCTATTTCCCAGGAAGGCTTTTTTATCTCCTCTTTTTAAGGGCAGAAGGGAAAAGCACCAGAAATTTAGAATTGTTGGAACTTTTTCTCATGTGGTTCAACTAATGCTGTGAATAAACTGCACTTGACCAGTGCCTATACATGTTAACTATCAGCTAACATAATCTGAAGCCCTAGGAAAATAGGTTGTAGCACAGATGTAAGACACTGAAGGAAGACAGTAATTTTTTGCTGTAGATGGGAAATGCATATGTTGCCTCACTCACTTGTCATTACTGAAACTATAGGTAGGGACAAAAATAGAAACTACTGACAGCTTGATTTCTTCATGCTGGCACTGAGCTACAGCAGAGCTCTACAAGACCCTATAAATATGCAAGCGAAGGGAAATCCTACACAAGTGCTATCATACTGCTATAGGACTGAATAGAATTAGCTTTATTGCAACCAAACAGTATGGACAGAGTCTGCTTTTCAGAGCTCCCCTATCTCATGAACAATGTAAAATGGGAACCAAAGGCAGCTAATCTGGCCTGTTTACTGGGAACAGTTCCAAAATATATTGTTGGAAATGACTAGAAAAATCTTTGCACTGTGCAGCCCTTATGGAGCAGCCCTTTCTTCCTTTTAAAGTGAAATGTCCTTGCAGAAATTAAACAGTTTCATAAAAATAAAAGGGGGGGGGGGAGGGGGTGGAAGGTGGGTGGGTGGGGGAGGGACAGGGATCAATGTGGTTTAAACCACTTATTAAAATTTGTGAAGGATCCAGCATGCATTGAAAATGCTCCCCCTCCCCCCAAACCTAAACCAACAAAAACAAGCCAACCCCATGAATAGCTCTTCCTAGCTTCCTGCACATTGAATATGTATGTTAAAGGACAAGGAGCCAAGAGTCGCTGTGTTTTGCTTTGCTTGGAATATTTTTTCTATGAAAATATTTCATATTTCATTTTCATATTGCTATTTTTGATATGTCAAAGTCAGGGGCCATGCCAAGGAGAGGCTGGCGAGCTGGCCACGAAGGAGATTTCTGCCATGGATCACAGTGGTGAGCAGAAGCAAGATGTACCCCACTGTGTAAATGATGCTCCCTGCACCTTCAGCAGGGTTCTGAGGGTTTTACATGGCAAGAGCAGAAAACACTCCTGCAGCTCTGGGAGGGAAGTAGGTGGGGTGAAACAAGAGTCAAGCAGAATTCAGGGTAATGGAAGCCCCCGAAATTGGGAAGTACTCATTAGGCATGAAATCCTGGAACTTTTCATTGTTTTCAACAGAAGATATTACTTGTGCCATCTCATGATCCCTGCCAAGTATGTCTCCCCTCAAGAGGTCTCCATAATCCTCTTACTTTCATTCACATCTCTAAAGTGGCTTCATCTCCTTCATTTTTCTAAGCTGCTGTTGTAAGTTTGCTTTGTGATTTAACTGCTCTCACTTCTTTTTTTTGGAGGTGGCAACTGATTCATCCTCGTTAGAACTGAGCAGTGTATACAACTACAGAGTAAACATTTCTATCTTCCTACTGATTCAAGCAAAAAACCTTGACCCCCATGCCAGTAGAAGTGAAACCTTTCCAAAACACACAGGCAGCTGGAGATGTGACTGTGTTTAAAAGCTTCCAATTTAAACACAGTTCTCCAGGAAACCATGACCAGGGGAAGATGATTCGTCCCTGATGAGAGGTTTGACTCTGCAACAATTTGTTGGCCCACTTGTACATTTTTATTTTATTGTCTGTACCATGGAGCACTTACCTCTTAATATGTCTGATAATAAAAATCCCACAGAAGTTTAAATTAGCGTAAGGCTCAGCGATCAGGCTTAGCTGTGATCTGGGGTCATTGACTCTCATATCAAATCATGTCACCTTCATTAATAACTCAACCATTGACCCTGAAACTCAAGGAGCTTTCCTATGATTTCCTAAAATCTGGAGTTTTTATTCTGTCAGCCACAAACTCTTAGGAGGCAGTGAGATACCCACTGGCTGGCAATGCCCTCCTCCCAAGTTTTCAGTTTTTCTGCTCTAATCTGTTTCCTGGCATTTTTCATATTGGTGTAATCTGCCCCAAATTTTGTCATGTAGAGGGTACTGTCCAACTGTCCTAGGCTTAGGCTGTGCAAGGGTGAGCACCAAGCAGGCTCCTGCCTGTCCAGGTGCAGGGGAACTGCGCATTTTTTTTTCAGAGAGCTGACTTTCTAAATTGGTCTGATTGCTGCCAGTATTTATAGCAGGGAGAACAGAGATGGACCTGTAATTTCATTGTTCTGTCCCACGCTCAGAAATCTCACACATCCCTCCCCCAAAATCTCTCCAGAGCTGCTAGAAGTGAAGAGTTCAGTGGTTTAATTTTCTGTTGTTTTGCCAAGTTAGAATGGGATTAAATGCTCTCAAGGTCTCTGGACTATCACTTTACCCAAAACATCCATCCCAAGCATTCAAAGAGGCATAGAGGCTCTGCATAGCTATTTATTTTAAATGCCTGATTAAAATTTCATGAAAACAGGAAGTCAGGGGAAAAGAATAGATTGCAAGAATGAAGAAATCCAGAGCTTTGTCATTTTTAACTCAACAACACACAACATTGAAGAAAAAAAACCCCAACACCCAGCACATTCAATTGTAACTGAGGAATATTTTCACAATTGTACTGAGGCCACTAATAGCATATTTTGTCATTGACAGGGGACTTTATGAACTAAGAATGAAAACAATTTTTTTACTTAACTTATTACACAATTTTGATATTGTTTGTAAATTGTCACCTTAAGGTAGGCTAAAATTGCTGTACTTAAACCTTGCAAACTTTAAGATCTTTTTGGATACTCCATTGTTTTTCCCTATCTCAGCAGCAATAAATATTGCAATAGCAAATCCTTAACAGAGCAGCAGCTCTTCTGTCCTGGTATCTTTCTGGTTTTCCATTCTTAAGCATATCTAATAGTCCAAATAAATTATTGGGGCCGAGAAAAAAGACTGATTTTTCTGAATATTAGTCACATGCAAAAGACCATGTGACATGGTTTTTTCTGTCTTCTAGAGCTCATTTTTCCTGTATGTGGCTTGTATGCTTTTATTTTTTCTATATGTCCTTGTTTTACAAGGAAATATCCTCTTTGCTGAAAACATGAATCAGAAGCAGTGTTTAGCCAGGCTGCATTACAAAAGGATTTAGAGACTGTTGAAGTCTTCTTGCCTTTTTAGGCTGTGGGAAGCAGGACCCCCATTAAGAGGCTGCAAATGCCCCTCAGCCATTTTCCAGTACCGCTGTCACCTTGACTACCCGTCGGTAGTCGTGGGGTACTTACAAGCCATCAGTGTCCCAATCTGTTCTGTACCAACCCCATCAAAAATAGATGGATGTTAAAATTCTGTATTAGCCTCTCACTGCAAAAGCAGCATATGTAGGGTTCTCAGCTAGGGCATCCGGTGGCTCTGGATATGGTATAATTATGATAGCTTAATGACAAAATAAGTTTTCACTTGCCAATGTTAAATTAATCCTGTCAGTACATACGTCACTGCGAGTGCATTGCTCAGTGTACCCTTACAATATGCATAATACCACGTCTCCTTGCTTCTGCTTCTCATCATGTGGTCCTCTTGGTGCAGATGCTGTTCAGCCACTTAAAGAGCTGTAACACTACCAGGGGAAAGAAGAAAAAAACCCCAGTATGTTATACTGGAATGAATATAATGAGCCTAAAGCCTTGGAAGCCTTCCTTTGTTCATCATTCTTGCTGCAAACAGTCACAGCCTTGTGGATTTCTCTATTATTTCTGCTGCAAAAATCATATTGAAATTTGATGGGAATTATTTCTAGAGGTAGTTAATTGGCTGACTAGGTGTATATGTGAGGAGAGGAAGCAGGGAGCCCATAAATGACCTTTTCCCTTGTTAGATTGCTCCCTGGCCAGCTGGACGTTTGGTATCCTAAGGTGAAGAGTTTTTTAAATTTTAGTTTCACGGCTTTGCCCCTTTACAAGACAACAATTTCTCTGTGTTAATTCACCATATCGAGAGGAGGGAAGAAAGTCAGCTGCTGCAGAATATCCCTTATGCTTTAAGAAAGCACAGCACTAATTGCTGGGAGACTTTTTTGCAAAACAAAATCCTGTGTGGCTCGGGCCACGCCTGCACACTCCAGTCGTCCCCGCTCCGTGCCAGCATGTCACAGGTGCACACCACAAGGGACAATGCAGCAAATGTAATTGGGAGGCAGGTGGCAATAGCTTGGACTCTGTAACACATTCATCCCAAGGTGCACTCGTGCATCTGTTAGAAAGTGAAGTATTTTTTTTTTTTTCTGTAATTCAGCTGGTCTAACAGAGATCTGAACCATAGGAAAATATTTCCCACCTCCTAAACACAACAGCAAGAAACTTACTAAAAGTCCTCAGGGACAGCAAGCGAGGTGGCGAGGAGGCTGCTGATCTTAGGGAAAAAGCGAGGGGTTGTCCGTTTACATAGAAGTGGGTCAAGTGTTTTTAAGACACTTGAGAGGGCTTTTTCCTCCTTTGCTACCACTGTAATATCAGCACAAACTTTTCCTTTCTAGATATGAGCCTTTTATAATTGCATTAGTGCTGCATGCTCTGGGTGAGCTGGTCACTCGCCTGTGCTCAACCTTCCCTGCATCTTTCCAAGAGCCAGAGCAGAGCCCCTCGATATGGGAACCTTTGTATTTCTGCTCTGAGTCCTAACAAAGGGTGTTTATTCCCTCTCTAAAACACAGAAAAGGCCCCAAATGCTTGTACTCTTACAGGGAGCCTGAAAGCAAATCTTGCCGAGCCGAACTGCAGCAATCTCTGGGGTGGAGTATAACAGCTATAGTGCAGCATACAGAATCCCTCTATAGGAGAGGGAGGCTGGTGCCAATTCCAGGAAAAACTGTGGGGAATGGGATTCAAATGAGCTCAGATGCAATGTTGCTCATGGATAAAAACGAACAGCACAGTGCTGCAAAAATGCATGTAGGTTTTAGTAGCCTTTAGTGGACAAAATACCTCTTTTCTATGAAGGATACCTAAACAAGGGAAACAACATAAAAATTATATCACACATTTTGAATGCCACATGTTTCCTAATCCCTAGGGGAGAATTTTTCCCATCTGTCTCAGTTCCTAACTCCACTACTCAAGTCTCCTTTTAATCTGGAGTTGGGTCCAGCCATAATCCAGATCTCTTTGGGGCAATTTGCATGTGAATCTGCTGCTGGGAGGGTCCCATTGCTCCTTTCCCAAGGTCTGCTCCAGCCTCTCCCGGCAGTTTGCAGACTTTGTCCTCCTGCTGCATCTCCGGCTCTTGGCTGGTGGCAGGGCCAGGTTAACTGAAAACGCGAGGTTTCGATAACCTGCAGCAAATGTTTTCCATCTCCCAGGAGAGAGCTGCACTGGAAAACAATTTGCAGAAGACAGGAGCAGAGATCTGGTGTCATTTTTGGTGCAGGCACTACAGTTTCTTGCTGTGAGCCCTTATCAGTGGAGTCCTTGTAGAGCTGCTCATCAGCAGAGATCCTGCGGGCGAGCACAGCGTTATTGCTTCGTCCCATGTGGCTTTTTTTTATCAGTGCTGTTCTGGCTTCTAAACCTTCTGGAGATGCTGTAATTGGGTACTTTGGGGTGGCTTGGCTTTTTTTTAATAGTGTAAGTTAAGTTTTTAGACTGGTCTTTAGAAATAAAAATAAAAGAAAGCAGAAGAAAGCAAAATAAAAGCAAGGAAAGGAAAGTAAATGAAAGTGAAAGGAACTAAAATGAAAGAAAGTGAAATAAAATAAAATGAAAAAGAAAAGTAAGCATCTGTAGTTAGAAGAAAAGAAATTATATTCCAAATAAATAAATTCTGCTTCTATTTCTTGGAGTGATCTAGGACAGCTGATGGAGATTGACACTCTTAAGTTACATGAATGTTTTGAACGTGTAAAGAATCCTTTATAAATTCAGCTTGGTTTGCTGTGATACACTTTCCAAATTAGGGTACTGCGGAGCAGATTGTGAGATGGTGATTTACATGACTTGAGGATTTTGCTCCTTGTGATTAAACACAATAGCACATCCCTTGGTTCCCTTTAGAATGCATTTTTAAAAATGTATTTAAATGTGTGTAGAAATGCATTTAAAATGCAGGTTATTTCCACAAATATAAAAACATCAGGCAAAAAGTGAATTATTGAGTGCTGTGTAAAGCACAGTTGAGCATGTCTAGAATTGCAGTATTCTAAAGGAGGAAATAAAATTACAACTAAGAAAAATATTCAAAGTACCTTTTTTTTTTTTCTGGCAGGAAAGTGAAAACATGGAGTTTTGTTGGCTCATTCTTCCTTTTGCAAATAATTTAGTGCTGAGCTTTTACCTCGCTACATGATATACTGCAGTGAAATGCACAGAAATTTGGGATTAGATATGAGTTGTAACATCGAGTAAATTTTATGTTGAGAAATTTAGAGCTTGCCAAGCGGCCAGCTCCTTGGACAAAAGACTAACATGAATAGGTTAGAGAATTATTAGCCTCTAATAATAGATGATATACTATATATCAAGTAATGACTACTTACTATCCTGCATTTATCTGTTACATGATGTCCTTTTTAATTACCTACCCTGCCGCCACAGGGGCCGGCAGCTGGTGCAAGAAACGCTGCAAAGATCATGCCTTCTTCCCTCGTAAAATGGAAATATCTTCCCAATCTGCGCCCTTGCAGTTGTTAAACATGGGTTTCCCAGGGAAAAAAAAAAAACCATCCAAAGCATGTGTTCTTTTGGACAGTAGTTTTTAAGGAAGGTTGTGTTACTGACATTTTCTCAACACAGTTCCATCCAGTGGATAACAAAACTCTACCTGACTGTGGCTCTTCCTTCAGATTTTAATTCCTTCTGCTGCTTGTCTAGGTGAAGAACGGATAAAAATAGATTGTTAGATGAGGCTGTTGCTTTTAATTATATTCATAATGAGCATCCACCATCCTTAATTCAATAGTGCAGTATAACAGGGGAGGGCAGGGTTGTTTAACCTCATTTCCTAAGGAAATGAGGCATACAGCATCCCACCACCCACCCACCTGGACCCAGGCCGCTCCTAACAACCTGTGAATGCTTTCTAAGTGAGCTTGAAAGGGGACAGACATCTCAAAGGTTACATTTTCTCATGGAAATCGGGGTGAGTGCAGGGAAAAGTTCCACACTGGTGTGCCAGGCAGGTAAATTCAGTCACCCCTGCTGATGGCAGCCCATGGCCTGTGATATCCCCTGCCTGCTGGGGAACAGCTGGGCTGGAAGAGCTGGGCATCAGGCTTGCTGTTGGGGCTAAACTTTGGGATGGGCAGCACCAGGCAAAAACAGAGGAAATCACTTTTGCTCATAATTTGGTTTTGGGTAGGAGCATGAACTCTGTGAGCCTTATTTTACACTGATTCTCCTCAAGGTAGTGTCAGTGCAGGCCGCCTCCTGGTTTTGGTGAAATCAGGGCAGAGTGAGGAGCTGATTTGCCTCCTGGGAGCAGGACAAAGCTCAGTGAAAATTGGCCACTGTGCTTTTGGACCTGCAGTGTTGCAGGGGACCTTTCCCATGCTATGCCCCCAAAAGAGCAATTCTCCCCCCTGCTTCCCTCCCTCCATCTGCTCCCACACCGACTGCTCTTGGAGCTGGCAGCGCATTAATAAAAAAATGTAAGTTTTATGGGACAAAGTAAATAAGGCAATTCATATATCATTCCTAAGACACACAGAAAGGAGGCAGAGAAAAATAACCAACCGATATTTTATATGAGGATATTTCCATGAGTCAGCTCATTTTCACGTTTCTGGGCTTCCAGCTGCAAGCTCTGCTGTGTTGGCTTATCTTCTACTCGAGGCCTGGCATGTGCCAGAAGTAGCTTATAATTGGCTGTGTTTCCCCTTTGTAAATGGTAATAATAGAGCCTTTATCAGCAGAGAATGGCTAAAAAATTTGGATGTCTTTAATTTCATCACAACTTGTAATTTTTTTCAGGTCTAATATTACACAAATAGATCTCAGAGCTCCTTGTTCAGGTTGCAGGGCTGACAGCAGAGGGGTTGATTTTTGTAGGTGGGATATGGAACTGTCCTTCAAATGTTCCCTAAACAATGGCCATAGAGCTGAATTTGTCCTTTAACCCTTCTGGCAGGGGTTTCATTAACCCTTTGGCTTAAGAAAACTCCCAGTATTTGTGGCTCAGCCTGGCTGGGAGAGGCTGACGCATTTTTTCTTGTGGCAGCCTTGGTGTTTATTGCAGGGCAAAAATGCAAGGCATTTTCAATGTATTTTAATTCATTTGAGGTTTTCAATGAACTCACCTCAGCTTTCTAAACTCCTCCTGAGATTGCTTCCTGTGGATTTCAAAATTACTAAATTTAACTGGGTGAGGTGGGGGGAAAGCAACTCATTCAATATGATTTCTAAAGACAACTATGCAAGCTTTATAGAAAATTAATTTTAAATTTCTACGTGTCAGAAGAACTTGGTTGATCACAGGCATAAGAAGGATGTTGCAAGATTTATTTGGCCAGTCACAACTTGAATTTTGAATAAATTCTGTCAAGCTGTTAAAGAAAAATATGGAAATGCATCACTTGACGCATTCAGATCACAAATATGTTTGAGGGTAACTGCAATCTGCTCAGAGATGTCCTGCGAATAAAAAAGATTTCACATGTGTTTAATATATTCCTTTTTGAGGAATTAATTGTCCACCAGCACTGACAAGCATGGGGGATGGAGGAGCGAAATGGGAGCGATTTGCAGTTCTTAGTGGGAATTAGTGGCATGACTATATTATAACAATCATAATTAAGCTTTGTACTTGAACAGTGCTTTTCCTTGGGGAATCTCAAGGCACTCTGTCAAATTTATGGGGAAATCCCAGGGAAATAAGTGATTTCCCTAGAGATCAGCAAAAATTCAGTGGCAGGGCTGTGAGCAGACCCCAGGTCTCCATCCTCCTGGACTCTGGCTCCAGCTCACAGCCTGATTCCTCTGTCACAAGCAGGGAAGGACTCAGGGCCTCCAGGAGCCCGGCCTGGGGGTGCAGGTGGGTGCTGGGGGCACTGGGGTGCCTCCCTCACCTGGAGCTGTGCAGAGAGTAGTGACACAGGCTGGGGCAGAGGGAAGGTGACAGCAGGGACAGGCAGCTCATGCCAGACAGATCTTTCAGCGGCAAACTGAACCTAAATGAGCCCAAAAGAACAATGGGAAAACACACTTGGATGTTGTTGTAACCTTGGGAAGTCCTGGCTCTCCATGCCTCAGTTTACCCACTTCTACAGTTAATATGATGGCACTGTGGGAGGACTTGTGGTGGTGGATTTTTCATGACCCAAAAAAAAATAATAAAAATAAAAAAAAATAAAAAAAAAAATCAGGAAATCTTACATAAGGATGTGGTGCTTTGAGCATATTCTTTTTTTTAATCAAGTTTTTCATCAAGGCTGAAGTCCTTAGCAGAAAAATATGCTCTACTTTATCTCAAAGTTCAGGGTTTGTGCAAGAAATACACAGGGAAATTATTTATGTGTCATGAAGAAGGCTCTGATGAAATGATCACAGGGGTCTGTTCTGTTTAAAATCCCTAAGGTTAAAAATCTGTACAACTTAATGTTTCTAACATGCTTTGGGGCCTTCAGAGGCAAGGTCCCTTTGGACTCAGTAGGATGAGTTGGCCTCCTGGAGTAAGCTGGGTTGAATTTTGTGCGTAAGACAAGGAACATGTTACGTTATGGGTTTGTTTGCTCCCCTGGCTGATTTCACCAGTTTGTGCAGCCTGGTGAAAAACCAAACAAATTCACCTGACTGCACAGACAGAGCAAAGCTGACAGTAAGTTTTTCATCTAAGTGCCTGCAGAGGATGACAAAGTGTTCAAAAGACAACTGGACTTAACATTATTGAGAATGTTCAAAGTAAGCAGTAAAACCTTAAACATTGATTTGGTGTTTTACTGGAACAAATAAAAAGATTTTAAAATAGTGGTTAGATGCTGAAAACCACAGCTCCAGTGAAAATCCCCATATTTGTCTGAATAAATCCTCTCCCTCCTGGGAGCAGGCTGAATGTGAAGGGGAACAGAAATATTGGCACCTCTTGTTAGACCCAGGCTGCTCATTCAGCTTGGTGATAGGCAAAAGGATGTTTTTGGGTCTGTGTGAAGGAGCCTGTCAAGGAGCAATGGGCAGTGTTCCTCTGGATGGGAGCATGTGTGTTTTAGAGATAGCTGAGTTGTTGGTGCTGTGCACAGAAATCCCTCTCCTCTGCCCTGGGACCAGGGATCATGGCAGTGGCCTGGCAAGGGGCACTGCTCTCTGGAGGCACTGCTGGCATCTCTGCAAGCCTTGGGTCAGAGGACCAAGGGTATCCCACCAGAACTGGGACAGTTGGCAATCCTCGTTCTTGTGCAGACTGTGTGAAATGCACACCATTCCCCAGAGCTTACAGGCACAGTCACAAACGAAGCAAAGATGGCAGGAATGACATTCCCTTGCTAATTATAGTGTGGTCCCATCTGTATATTTGGTGTTATGTCACCAACTCCAGCCTGCTTTTTTCTAGCAGGGGAAATACTGCTGTAGGTCGAAGCTCAGCACAAAAGGCTCCAGACCTCTAGTAATGTTATAGTTGCTTGTTCAACAGGGGAGAAACTCTATTTTTAAGGGCTATCAGTTGGAAATCTGAGAGCGTGTTGTCTAAGGTGCTTTTTGGGTAATTCAACAGTCTGTGTTTAAAAAGCACCTGGGTGTGGAAAAACATAACAAAGTTCAATGGCTGCACATTTCATTGAACCCTGCTGGCTCCATTGGCAGCTTGTGCATGGCAGCAAAGCTGTGAGCTCAGGTCCATCCCTCCTGCATGGAGAAGGTGTGAGAGCAGCTATCCCCCTGGCTATCAGTGCTCTTCTTAGCTGCAGACTTTTTGGTTAGTAAATAGTCAGTGAAGAGTTTGGGCTGTAGGACCTGTTACCCTTCAGGAATTCCCTCAGAGAGATATGAGGACAGAAAGTGCCCTACTGGGACACTCCATGGGGTGTTTCCTTTCAGTCCTCTTGGGGATCTCATGTGTCCTCCTAGGGCCTGAGATACAGTCCTGGAGTCCACATCCCTGTTTCTGTTGGAGGAGTTTCCTGGCTCCTTCTCTTAAAATGGTTGCAGTTTAGGACTTTAATTTTGCTCATGGAAGATGCCATTTGTCCCTCCGAAGGAACCCATGGGGTGCTTCATTCTTGCACGTGGTACTTGTGAGCAGTATTGGTGAGCCTCATGCTAAATCACATAAGACTGAGATTTTTAATTAGGGTAGAGGTGGGAGCCTCCAAATCTCATGTGATTAGAGAGTTCTCATAACTTTTACATTTATTATATAGTCCAATTAGCATATTTCTTATTTTAATGTCTCTATTGCCCTGTTCAATGTTGAAAATCCAAGAATAAGAGCACTTGCTAAAACTTGAAAGCCATGAAGTGAAAATAGTCCAGAAAAAAATGTAAAAATGGGTGTTTCTAAGTTAATTCACTGTTTGGGCTAAAAACAATTAATGAAACTTTGGCAAAACGAGGAAACGCCATAAATAATGACAAGGAAATTAAATCTGAGAACCATCCACTTCACTGGTTGTGGGAGAGGCTAAAGGAATTTTAAAAAGTCAAATAAGGCTTTAAGCCATCCCAAAAGCAGGTTTGTGTGAGGAGGTGGAGAAGCACTGTGCAAAGATGCAAGGCTTGCACCTGGACCTGTCCCATGAGGTTAAAGCCCCTCTCTGCCCCCTGGTTTGCTGATACATCCCAAGGGTGTTTGGTGGAGCTCATGTGCAGGAGGGGAAGCAGATCCTCAAACAGCTTTATGGGTGAGGAGCTGCCACAGCAAGGCCGTGGTGTCTCTGAAAGTCAAGGAGGATTTGTACCAGCAGAAATAGGCTCTTGGTTTCTGTCATGCAGGAAGCCGTTGGTGGAGCCGGAATTTAACAAGTTCACAACTTAACAAGTCCCAGCCTAGTGTCTGGACTACCAGAATAGATTTTTTTTTTTCAAATACCCCCAATCGCTCAATGCTTTTGTCAAATTTCTGTCTCTCTGTACCCAGTGTCAGCCTCAGCTGAACAATGAAGGTAGTCCCAGAAAACTCCTCACAAATAAGCAATCTATGCTCCCTGTTATGAAAGCAACCTCCTACTGTCCTGTATATTAATTCTGTTCTTGTGGGGCGCTGTAGAGGTTGAATTTTCTCTGCCTGGCATGGTAACTTCCACTGCTTTCATTTTTTTAGGAACTTCAAGTTTCTGAAAGGCTTAGAGTGAGCCATGAAGGCTCCACCTCTTTCTTGGCCCTGTAACCCATGAGCAGTTCAGCTGAGGCTAGGGGATTTGTGTATAATGATTTGGGAAAGTTGTGAGTATAAATAGTAAGGAATTTGAAATGTTTTTCCCCTCTGTAATTCAACACTCAATAGCTTCCCCTTCCACCCTGCGCATAAGGTGCTCTACCAAAACCATGGAAAGAATTTGTGGAGCTTCAGATCAAGGAAGTTCATAAGCTTGCAGGCTTTTTTCTTGCTTGCTCTTTTAAAAAATCTTATAATATCATCTCCTCTGGAGAATAGCATAGCCAGAGGACTTTACAAATTTTCACCAGATCCTCTCACCAGGAGCATTTGCCCCAGGGCAGAGGCAGGACAGCCCTCTGATCTCTTATGCACAGTGTGGTAAGGGCAAGGAGCCTGGAATAAGTGTTCAGCCTCAGCTTTTTCCTTTCTTTTTTCTCTTTTCTCTTTCTGGTAGCAGCTACTGCTGAGAGAATGTGTTCCACCTTCTCTAAGCTCCAGCTTCAGTCTTCCTTCCCCTTCCACATCTCACAGATATACAGGGGGAAGGTGTTGGGCTGCAGCACACAGAATAACAGAATAATTGAGGCTGAAAAAGACCTCTCACATCATCTAGTCCAAGCTTAAATGACCAGGGTCATCTTGGTCCCAGCTCTGTGATGAAATGCCAATCCCTGGTGTCCCAGGACAAGATATTCCTGAGCACAGAGGTTGCCATTGCATCTGGCAGCAGTGTTTGGAGCTGGGGACACCCTGGCCTGGCAATCTCTGTAGTGACAGGTTTGCTTTTACGTGCCACACAGGTTCCTTTTATCTCCACAGGCTTCTTTGTCTTAATTTCTCCTGTGCTTTAATCCCTGCACATAAAATGCAATGTAAACCTCAAAACACCCTCACTTATTCTGACAGAAATGCCATCTCTGAGCAGTATTGGTGCAAATTCTCTGCAGCCCCTGTGATTTCAGCCCAGAGGTGGGTCTCAGCTCTGCTCTTCATCCCCAAAGCCTGATTGAAAACCCCTCGCACAACTCTCCGATGACACTGACTCAGGCACAGATGACGGACGATCGCAGCATATATTCATGTACGTTCATTGCCAGGCATTTGATGCATGGTTTCATTTTTGAATCTTGACTTCATTTTGCACCATGATATTTGAACATGCAGATTTACAAATCAGGTCCCAGCATTATTGTTTAAAGAACCCTCAATGCTTTTGGTAAAAACCTGAGTAAGTATTTGTTATATTTAGAGGCAATTCTGCTTATTGTCTCTTCATACCATAAGCTTTTCACTGACCTAGATTTTTCTATTTCATTTTCCATTTGCTGTTCCACAGTACATTTGCATGGAAAGAAAGTCTTTTGTCTTTTAGTGTTCACTTGCACTTGCTATTTCATACACCAGCCAAAATCACACTCACTGCCCTGTGATGGTGTGAAGAGCTTCACTGGAAGTGATTGTGTGGCTGAGGATCCTGGCTTTAAACTGGAAGTAAAAAGCTATTGCAGCTTTGAGCTTTGTAGAATCTTTGGGCTGAGGAGTGGTGGAGGACCAGCCTGCAGCAGAAGAATATGCAAAGAGGAATGGTTTGTGTGTTTTCCAGCAGTGGTAATTTACAGAAAGAAAGTGGACAGAGTCAGAAACTGGCTTCTTTTCAGTCAGAGGGAATAGCTCTCTCCCTGGATGTATATTACAACTATAGCTAAAGACACAAAACAACATCTTGATTTTAATTCTGGTTTCAGTTTTAGCATGTCATTAAGGAGATACCTGTATTGACAGGAAGAGTTGTAATGCTTTTGGGGAGTTGTTATTATCGTATTACACGATTATGGTGTTTATTGCGGTGGTGCCTTAGGGCTGAATTTACAAACTCTGAGGATGGATTACACGGGTATTATGCTGCACACAGACATTTTGCTGCATGTTCATGTTGAAATCCTTGTGAACTGGACAATGTAAACAAATTAACATTATCGAGGAAAACCTGTTTTTTAAGTTAACTTTCCTTGCAGACTGTACTCAGCCAAAGGACACTTGCTCTCACATCTCATACATCTCAACTATGTTCAAAAGTGTTTTTACTAGCACATGTTAACCAAAACCTCATCCTTTTCAGAAAAAAAAAAAAAGCAGGCATGTTTTAAAATGCATTTGATCCAACCAGCTAGTATATTTTTAAACACGACAGTGTTATGTTTAACAGTGCGTTAGCATATGTCAATTAACTTGTTTCTGCAGAGTGCTGACAGAAGTGCCCCCGTTGCCGCCAGCCCTGAGGGGCCCCGGGGCTCAGTCGAGTCAGCAGAGGGGAGCCTGTGCCCACACCTCCATCCCACTGAAACTCAGCACTGGCTCTTCTGGACAGTGCTAGCATGCTGGAAAAGGGCACAGTGGTTTTGAAGTCATTCCTCCTTCTGCTGGCTGTGGTCTGTGGGTAACCCCCCATGGCTGTGGAGACACACCAGGGCTCCTCTGTCAGCACCCCAAATGATGTCTCCTGTGAGAACACACGTGAGCTGAGATGCTCACACTGCACACAACGCCCTTCCAGACTGAATAAATAGAGACTTTTTCTCACACTGTCAAGAGATCACACCCCTTCCCTGTGCCAGATATAGATGAGATGGAGGAGAAAAGATGCACGTGCATGTAGCCCCTAAGCCTCTCCTATGCCCAGAGAAGGTGGTAAGGATGCTCTGCGTGTCTGGGGGGCTTTGGGTGCCAAGTCATGGTCATGGCCATGTGGGCTGCTTACCTCTCCACTGCTCTGGACCACGCTGGTCCAGAGGGAACACTTTAATCCATTGTTGGAAACAGCAGAGACCTTTTTGTCCAGAGACTGGCATGTGCTGCTGGATAAAGCCCTGGGAATATGTGAACTAACCAGTTGTATCCCAGCAGGACCTTCCTGTGCATCCCAGCCATGAAACTGTGCATGATGAGAAGTAAGTGGAGTGGGGAGCACACAGGTCAGGTCTCAGCAGCAAAGCAGGGATACACACAGCTTTCCTACAGGGATGTGCAAGTGCCTGTCCATGCGTGGCAGCTGCAAACACCATTGGGTGTTTAACGGGGCTCATCTGTTACTGCCTGTGCAGAGGCTGTGGGGAGGGTCAACACATGGGCACTTATGGCAGAGGAGGCATCCAGAGTCTGTATCCCCATGCCCTGCTGCGTGGTGTATCCATGTCCCAGCCAGACTGGGAGCAGCCAACAAGCAGACCCAGCTCTGCTGCTGTTCCTCATCCAGGGAATTTGGGCAACCTTCATTTCTCATTTCAAGATCAGCAAATGCATGAATGATTCCCATGTGTTCTGGGACAGTGTTAATGGGAACAGTAGAAATACCTAGAATAAGCAGTGTCCAAAAATAGGTCTCCTGTCCTGCCAATGTCTTGCACATGTTCTTAACTTTCCTACCCTGGGAAGCAACTCCTGGCACCCTGCAGGGCAGGAGAGTTTTTCCATTCACTTCAGTGGGTGCGGGATTTCATTCTGCCTTACAGACCTGTGGATTTTAAAGGGACTGTCCATGAGGCACACTCGAGCTCCTTGCAGGGTTGAAGTGCTTTATATTTTTAGCACTGACACGACGGTCATGAAGGGAAAAGCACGTTTTTGCCCCGCTCGAAGGGCATGGTCAGACATGCTGCTCTGCTGGGGCTGCTCAGGGTCAAGTTGTAACTGGCCCTGAACCATCTCTTCTTGCTGCACCTTCCTGCTGCACAGCTTGGCTGCCATAACTGGAGCCGTGGAGCTGACCTGCACCAGCCGAAACATGTTGGAAGTGGGGTTTTATAAATAGACTGTGTGGACAAAGGGTGTCTGCTCTGGTGTGTTTATGGGGCTGGCCAGAGGAGCTTGGGGCAGGGGATGGAGCCTGACAGCTCCCAGTGAGGCAGCACAGCCCTCTTTGCAAAACAGGGAGCGTGGTGCTGGCAGAGCCTACGGCAAGCCCTCGGCACAGGGAAGGACGGAGAGGCCACGACCCGGGGTGTGGGTGCTCAGCTATTTTCTCCCTGTGAGACTGGCTCCCAGGCCTTTGCTCAGACAAACCCTGACAGATCCCATCTAAATGAGTAGTTGGAAATTATGTGCTCCCTCCCTGGTCTGGGCTGGAGCTGAATTTTGCTACCAGTCTCAGGGAGTAGCTTTTGCTACTGAATGCAATTAAAAGAACCAGAACTTGGCACTGTGGGATCTTGCCCAGTGCTGGTAGTCAGGGTGATTGACATTGAATCCTTTGATTTCTCCAGAGGCATCATAATATTTTAAACTTATTATTAATTACAAGTGTATTAATCTCTGAATAGTATTAACAGTATTTCAAAATATAATTTTATCCTATCCAACCCACTGCTGGGAAAAAAAAAAAAGCAGTTTTGGATGAACTGAACAAGTTTATAGACACTGTGCTTTATAACCAGATAGATTTTCCCTAGTTAGTTCTATTTCTATCTAATATTGGTGGAAGATTAAAGATACTCAATCAATGGCTGTAAAAGCTTACATTAAAAATTTGCAGTAAATGAGAAGAGGAAAATTTCATTAGAAACATAAATTGTAACAACTGGAATGCCTGCAACTTATTTTTAGTATTCTACTACTGACAGTCACACTTGAAAGCCTTTTTTTCCAAATGTTTTCTTTTCTCAGATTAAAAAAAAAGAAGAAAATGACCTCTAATATTTTGAAATATAGAACTAATTACAGTACAGAGTGATTCTGATCCCACTGAAGTCAACTGCGGCATTCTTTATGACATTGCAGGATAGTGCCTCTATTAAGAAATAGTAAGGAAATGAGATACTTTAAAGAGAAGGATTTAAAATGAACTGGCTCTGTTGGCCTCTTTTGTAAAAATACCTTAGAGCCACTTTTATCAAGTCAAAAGGTTCACTGAAAAGAGAGAAATTAAAAGATGCTGCTCGTGGAGCCTGGCAAAACATGAAGTTCGCAACAAATATCTCTCCAATCCAATTATAACATTCAAATCAAGGAGAAAAAAAAAAATAAAATATAATGAAAGCTTTCTTTCTACTGAAAAATTCTACTTGGAGGTGTCCAGACCTAAGGGAATTACCAAGTCAGCATTATAGTGGGGAAAAAATGTATTGTAAATGAGAGTGAAATAATCAAATTTTTCTGGTGGAAATAAGTGCAGTTGTTTGATGTAATTTTGACACACAGCATAATTTCAGCATCAACAGTGAAGTTTAAAGAATCAGTGTGTCTTTATGAGATTTCTGAACAGAAAAGCCATTCAGTGGGAAAATCTAAATCAGACTTGGGTTTGCACATTGGCTCCTCTACAAGAGAAAACCCTGAATTACTTTAGCTGCAAATAGAAAAATAGAAATGACCCCTTTTCATTAATTTCTAGGCATCTTTTCCACTTGAAAATCCAGCATGATTGTGGCATATAAATCACAAGAAATGTGATGTGTGACTGTTTTTCTGCTCACAAAAATCAAACTTTGGTTTATATACCAGCTCAGCTGTTGAAAAGTGAAGTTTTCCACAGTGAGCTACACTGGAGTCATGTCACGGTGTTTCTTGCAAATGTAATTTTTCAATATCATAGGGATATATTCCAAACAATTAAAACAATTAAAGCAGGGCATGTCTTCAGTATTTTACTCAATCTCATAGTCTGTATGAAATATATTTGTAATTTTGTGTTCATTTCCAAATGGAGACAGATTCACACACCCTCACAGCCAAACTCAGGACAAGAACCAGCAATTAAATGAAGCCTGAGATCCAGTCCAAAGCAGGCATATACTCAATTTAATTTTTAAATAACTTAATTAATAGTTTCAGTTAAAGCAAAGAAGTGAAAATGGGTCAAACTATGTAAACATCGGTTAGGAAAACACACTGTTCAGCCAAAGCATTGTAAAAGTGCTTTTAAGAAGAATAGTCTTTAAATTTAATTTAAACATGGTTTCCCAACTTAGGTAAAAGCTCAGTTCAGACAAGGCCCAAGCCACTTTTTGTGCCACAAAGAATTACCCAGGTATGCTGAGAGTTTATTTAGTCTTTGCTTGTTCTGAGGCCACGTTTCAGTGTGCAGTCATCCTTTTCTCCTTGCTGGCAGCACCTCGTTACCTCTCGGCAGAGAGGGGAAGCTGAGCCGAGCCACCGACGGGACCTGCGCGAGGGCTGCCAAACATCCCCCACAAATATTTACTGGGGTTTTGAAAGGGGCTGGGAGGGGCTGCTGTTGCACACTGAGTGTTTGCTGTCTGCAAACATCCAGGTTCAAGTTCTTATCGACGCGGCTGTGATGGGTGAGGGGTCCCTTACATAAGTGTCAGGGCCAGGAGGGTGATTTAGCTCCGGAGTAGAAGCAGCACCGCGTGTCTTATCTCACCAGGCATCGCTCAGCAGCCCTCACCACATGGGAACATACACTTGTTAACTTCTTGGGAGTTCCTGGATTCCAGAGGGGCAAAATCATAAAATGTAAGCAATTTCTCTCAATTCAGAGAATTACTGTATCCAGAAAAAATTATATTCTTTACTCAAAAACCCCCCTCATTTTTTGCAAAAATTTTTAACTGTGATATTTAAATTTCAGTTTAAATGACCCAAGGGTGTCATTTGAAAGGGGTAAGAATGTTGTTTTTAAAAATCCTTTTCAATTATACCATAGCACTTACATGACTCTTATATATTTGTAGTTTGAAACTTCTGCTACTGTGAGTTCTTTGCAGATTTGCTGATTTGCAGTTAACTTCCAGGGTCCTAACTTTTTGATTAGAAAAGGTTTCTCTTTGCTTGTGGGGTTTTGGGGTTTTTTTCTGCATTTTTTTCAAACTTTAATTTGATTAAGTTAATAAAAAGAAAAAGAAGAATAGAAAAAAAAAATCAGATAAGTACCAAGACTGACTCAGGTGCATTGCTTTAGGAAGAGGTCACTGCCATCCTCTTCATCAGAACTTCTTCCTGGTATGATAATATTTGTGAGTTTGAGCCTAAACTTTGGCTAAGTTTTATCAAATGAGAATTTTTCCCCAATTCTTATGTTTCACCTTGATTTGTGCAGAGCAGGTCATGCGGCACAAGTTGGCAATGTCTAAAGGAGTCACTGCTCTTTGCCAGCCATCCCCTTTGGAGTGTGAAGTCAGGTTTTGGGGGGGAAATCTGTGGTTGGTGGCTTTTTTGGAGTATGTGGCTTCCTGATCTGAACACTTCTGTTTCCATAGTAAAGGATGACACAATCTGTGCAGGTAACAAAATCCAGCTGGTTCTCTCCACCTGCAGAACATCTGCAGAAGAAGGGGAACATATCAAAGATCCCTATAACGAAGGACAGTTTTTACTGTTCATGTTCAAAAGCAAAACCATGACAGGAGACAATTTCCCTTTCATGAGAATGAAGCAAACAAACATTTTGGGCTGGAGAACAGGTTGGATGAGCTGACCTACTCCAGCTTGTCTGAAAAGTTAAACAAGTCAAAGGTTCTCTGCCAGGCAAAGGGAAGATGTAGGAAAGGTTTTTATAAATGGCAGTTGGGCAATTAATGTTAACCATCAATATCAGAATGGCTTAGATTACATGATTAACTAGTAAGAGTTTTGAGCTGCCTGGTAATTTTAGATTAAATAGTCAGGCAGCCAGTGACTTGAATATTGATGAATATCCTGTGTTTTATTAATATGCATTCTCTATAAATTAGAGGCTTAGTACACAAAGAAGAATCCTAATGCTCTTGCTATTTTTCATTGCCACAGGTAGAGCTGAATAATTCATAACAATTAATTTATTTCACTGATTTAGCCTTTTGGGGTGGGGGGAGGTAGGGGGGAATTTGAGCACAAGTAGTCTGCAGGTAATTTTTTCCATGTTTATTTATGATAAATAACTCACCAGACACATTTGAAGACTAATTCTTAGTTGTGGAAATTTTTTTGTATTTTAAATTGGAGAAATTGGAAGGAATAGGAGCATAAGTGCAAGCAACCTGCCAGTCAGTACAAGAACCCAAATGAATTTTAAATTGTAAAAAAAAAGCCCAGCTAATTGCAAATACAACATATACAGGGTCAGGCTTATGTTGATTTGTATTGATTGGTGCAATGCTGGTTACATTGCATATTTCTGCTCCTCATTTAATTGATTCTAGTTTTTCAGAACCAAGATTTTCTTACAAATACTTCTGTGGGCAGAATTTGTTGCCTATATTTAGTCTCTAATTCATAGGTGAAATGCTGCCCCTTTTGTAACCAAGGGAAGTTTTACCCTTCATTCTGAAATATCCAGGATTCTACCTGCTGATGACAACATTCCTGAAAATCCTTTTTGGTACATACTAAACAATAACTTGTCCAACAAGAATGACATTTTATGTTTGTGCAAAGTTTCAGAATATCCACATAAATTTATGTTTTAGGCAGTGGGAGATGGTGCCTTAAGTACGGGACAAAATGTCGCAACACAAAGAGCATTTGCCAATCCTGCAGCTCAGGGAGGCTGAAGCCCTGTCTCGGTGTCACACTCAAATCCTGAGCAGGTAATATCCAGAAACACATGAGGAGGAGGAGGAGGCTGGATGATTACTGCCTCTCCCTTTCTCTGGTTCTTACACTCACAGCAGTGAGACTTGCATAGCACGCAATAAATCATTGCCTCATTATGCTCCTTCTGGAGGTTTGTTTAGAGCACCTACTCTAGCACTGGCTACAGAAGATTATTTGTTCTTCCCAGAAATTCCTCTCAGATATAGACCTCTGGTTTGATTTGCACACAAGGAAAAAAAATCTCTGCATCTTATTTTTGAAATAACTTCTTAGTCTGCAGAACAATTTACATTACAGAACTGCCTAAGAAAGTAATTTCAGCAATGCCTGGAAGGGATTTTAATTTGTAGGTGGGGGATTTTGTTGAAAACAGGCAAAGGTTAAAGAAGGGTTTTGTGCTTTTGTGGTTTTGTGACTTGTCACTATGAAGTATTAATAAATGAAACAGAGGGTCTTCCTCCCCTCCTTTCTTCCTTCCTCCCTTCTTGCTGCCTTCCTTTTTGCTTTCTTTCTTCCCTTTTTTCTCTCTTGTATATGTAAAAGCTGTTGATCCCTTACCTAGCCAGATTTTGTTTAATTATTCTAAAAGAAGCCTAAGTACTTCATTTAAAAACATTGTGAGGTCTTCATTCACTTTTCCTGTATTTCTTTAGCCAGCTCTAGTTCACAGCTGGTGCAGGAGGGCACTGATCTGATTGATAGAATAGGGATTTTGACACTTGGTTTTGACTTAAGGAGACAAATTGTCCTAATAAAAAGTGTGTATTAGTTGGCCTAATTTACTAACAAGGAGAAGTATTGCTGATTTTGATAAAACAGTAATTATTTAGCCTTGCACCAAGTAAATGCTGGAATAACCTAGATTGTACCTGCAATGGATTTGAAGGGCCAGAGCTGAGACTTTGGAGAGCAAGTGGGTACACTGCAACATGGCTGGGTTTTGCTGCAGTGTGACAATGTGATCTAGGATCCGATCCAGACTCCTTGGAAATCAATGGAAATTCTACCCTTGACTTTACTGGGCTTTGGATCCTGTTCCAGTTGTGCCAGGATGGAAATGAAATTGGTCCAGCTTGGGGGAAGAACTTTCTGGCTTAACAGAGTCAGTGTTTTATATTGATGGGTGTGTTTGTGGAAGGGGTCCTGACTTCAAATTTGAGTGGTTTTGACACGTGCCTTGCCATGATCCTCCCTTCTAGTCACATTCCCTGAAATGCAATAGACTTCTGTTTTGTGACCACTCACAGACATCCCACATGAACAGTGACATTTCATAGATGATTGTAATGTGAAACTCAAAATCGTTGTAAGCTTGCTCAAAATGTGACTTTCCTTCACACAAAAGCTCCCTAAGCTTTCTGAACCTCAAAGCAAAGCTGGATGTGTTCACAGCCATAAAGAAACACAAACCTGAGTCACTTTGGTGTATTTTGGGGTTTCACTGCACATCCTCCTGCACCATTGTATCTCAGAGTCCTGGGTATAATTCTCATTTGAACTTAAACTCTTACATAGAGTCTTGGAATAGAAGATGTGCTGAGGTAAGGGCCAGAAAAGACTTTTTCCAACACCCACTGCAACCTGAGTCCCCCACAAACAATCAGGACTCAGCGAGAATTGTACCCAACCTTTTTTGATGGAAGTGCAGTGGTGACCTTCTAGATTGATTAAAGATGTGACATTGATTGACTTTGAAGGGAGCCACATCCACCCTTCTTCTGCCAAAAAGGCAGTGGCTGCAATGTGAAGCCTCAAGAATGGGGCACTGCTCTTCCAAGTACATGGAAGGCATCCAAGGGTAACGGGATAATGCAGATAATGGGATAGGGTTTCTCCCCTCCTCTCCCTCAAATACCATATAGCAAGATTTTGGCTAACCAGTCTCATGCCTTAGAAGACTTTTCTCTGATAGCTACTTAAAAGATGAATTAGCTGAGGAAATGAGCTTTTTTTTTGTAGGTCATTTAGGATGTTTGGTGGTTGAGAATGTCAAAAAAGACTGGTGATGTTGACTCTGCAGGAATCTAATGGTGGTGGAGGTATGATGCTGTGAGGACCGGTGTCAGTGGAAGGGATGGTGTGGTGGGGGAAAGCTTTATTCCTCTGGCCAGCCCACCGCTGAGGATTGTTCACACTGTCACCTTGGAGTGTCAAGTTTGAGAGGTGCTAAAATGGCCCTATTTGCCCAAGATACAGAGTATCTTAACAATATCTGGTCTCTTTAAGGCACCATTAGTTGGTACTGAGGAATATTGGCCTCCAAAATTACCACTTTTGAAAATCTAGGCCACTGAACCTGATATGAACTATCAGAAAGCAGAGACAAGGGAGCATTTATGTTGGAGAATGTACAGTGGCTTGAAAACTACAAATCAAAATAATTCACCCTTTTATGTGTAAATCTCCTTCTCTTTGATACACAAATTGAAAAGCTGTCTGGTTTCCTTGTAGTTTCCGTAAGCAAGCAGTGTGTGACTGCACCCTCTAGAATGCTATTGAAGTGTTATTTAAAGTGCAGACCTGCTAAGGTCAAGCAAGCTCATCTGTAGGCTAAAACTGAGCCCACCAAACCCTAGATCTAAAACCAGCAGGCAAGGGGGTCTCCAGCTCCCTCGTGACAAGGGCATGGCGTGACAGTGAAGCACCAAAAGATCAAAGCACTTTTTCAGGCACAACAATTATATCAGAGACAGAAAAACACCAGGTCCTGGTGCAGGTGTCTGCTCTTCCAAAGCAGCCTTTGTCAGGTTTGACACAGCCAGCCCATGGGAAGGGGATGCAGGCAGGAGCTGCACACCAGCAGTAAATAAACATCAGCAAATGAACATCCTGTGTGCTGCATTTCTGAGCAGGGAGAAAGGCTGGAGTTTATGGAAAGACAGTGTGATGTTTTTGCTCATATTCCAGGGTTGTTTTCCCTGGTTGAGCACCTCACTGCTGGTCCTGTGGAAGTCAATAGCTGTCTTGCCTTTCAGAAGGATTATGCCCCTAAATAGCTTCTTTAGGAAGTGTACTTTGCTTGGTGATAACACAAAGCAGAGGGTGGATGATTAACACCAATTAGGATTATTTACAAGAACCTAGAAAACAATAGGTCCATAAATCATCGTCTTATCAATTGTAGTTCCTCCTGAGTAATTCAGTCATCATTGGGCACACTGTGTGTTCCACTGTTAGCAGCAGATCACACTGATGTTAGCTGAAGTGTGTGCAAATGTTGAATGTACAATATGACTGAAAATAGCAGCATATTACAAAAAAGTTCTGATAATTTTCAACATTTTTATGTTCTAAATCCCCAACAGTTTCTCCCCAGGTATATTGAGCGAATTTAAGGCGACTGACAGTAGCCTTGCTTCTCTTGGATTATGTTTCAGCTCTGTCTACATTTGTGTCTCTATTTGGGGTGGTTTTGCAGTAATCCCCTGGCTGTCTCCATTTGTTGGGCACTGGTCCTGCTGCAGAACAGCTCCAATGCACAGACATTCCTTCCAGAGGAGAGCCAGTGGAGAGTTCTCTCCAAAAGCAAGCCAGAGCTTGGTGGGACACACTGCTCTGATCCGAGGGGCAGCCACAAAGTCCTTCAGGGTGTCTGTCACCCTGCTTGGCAGGAGAAAGGATGTCAAACTTCCCAGGGCTCCCATACCATTCCAGAGGGGAGCTTGTACTTTAGTGAGGGTCATCTGCTTTATGTGACACCCCTTTTGCTGGTGACTGGCAGCTCTTGAAGCACTACTCCTCTTTCTTCCACCAAGATTTCTCCTGGCTCATTATTCTTTTTGTTTAGTAACTGCCCAGTCTTCTGTAGCATTTCCTCCTTGCTGCTGATCTTTTTTTCTTCACTTTTATCACTCTTTGTGATCCCTTTTCCAATTTCCAACCTTAGTCTCCCAGAAGACCCGGAGTGGTGACGCCTGGATGCAGAGGAGATCACACTGCTTATAAATCTGCACCATGAGGAGACCAAAAGTTTCTGCAGCAGCAGGAGGTAAGCCAGGACTGCTGGTGGGTGTAAGGAGCAGAGAGCAAAGCCACGGGAGCTTGAGAAGAAGGCAGCAGCACCCCTGAGGATGGCTTTGGGGCAGTGTCATGGTCCTGTGCAGAAAACTTGAAGAGACCCTGAAACTTCAGGTGGGAACACACCACCCAACCAGCTGCTTGTGTGGTTTGGTCCATGGACCTTTGGGATCTGCACACCAGAGACTGGAAACTCTTGACTTACTCTAAATTTCTTTTTTGTGGACTTCTGATGCGATAGAAACAGCACAAAAAAAATCCAATACATCTTCTTCGCCATAATGTTTCCAGCCTGCTATACTTTCCCAGGACAACTTTCTGCTCAAATTACTGGAACTTAATTACATGAGGTTTAATTTCAGTTACTTGGCCAGCTTTAAAAACATATATTCAAATTTGAACCACAAGGACAGAATTTTGGGAGCCTCTTTGTCCTCTCACTTTGTGTTAATTTAAATGAGGAAACTTGCCTGTGAATCTCTGCTTTACTTCACCTATTCCAAGTGAGTCTCAGTTATGGAGAGACTTCCCTGACTCCCAGAAGTTTAAGGGAGAGCACAAACAACCCCTTATGTTATAGTTTACGTTTTTGAAACTGTGCAAACAGTAGATATTGTCTCTTGCTTATGCATTTTCTTGTAAATAAAATGTATTGAGACCAGAGATGGAGTTACACTGACTTTACACCAGATAATGTATTGACATTTTACAAAGTGTTGTATTATATATACATTTCACAAGTAGATCTTAAAATGTTTAATTATAACAAAAAAAAAAAGGGTGGAAGAAGAATCAAGGGAGGGATATGGAGAGAGAATGCAAAAGGACATGGATGGGAAGTGGTGAAGTTGGAGGATAGCATCACCTAGCAAGGCATTATCTGAGAATTCCTATGATTAGGACTTATCTTTCTGGCTTCCTTATTTCATTATAATCTGCTGATTACCTGATATGTAATAAATGGCCTCCAAATTTTATTGCATATGCTTACTTTCTTTAGACTTTGCATCAGTTTGTTCCCCTCTTAAGTTCTTATTTCTGTGAAGGAATGAAGATTTTCTGTTTTTGCTGGGGTTGACTTGTTCCTCTGGTATTTCAGTGTTGCTATTTAGCTAGCAAGTCCCACAGCAATTCCTTGGATAACACTTCCATCTATCACATTGGGATGATCAAGGATACACTGCAGCTGATGTTCAAACACTGATGTGTATCTGGGGTTGGGCAGCCACCTCCAACTCAGCAGATACAAAACCCTCCAAAAAGCCAGCAAAAGAGGGCTTTTTTTAAACACTCCAACCTGCTAGTGGATTATCCTTAATGGGTTGGCAGCATGCCCCTCCCTTCCTCTGCAGGAATGCTGGCCTGGCTCTGCAGCACTGGCTTTGGGTTTTTGGTGGTTTTGTTGTTTTGATTTTGTTTTTCCTGTGTTACAGCATGCAGAAAAAAATAAAGTGTAAGACTGATTTGTAATAGTTCATGACTTTTTTTTCCTCTGCAGCCTGGGATTAACTTATTTACCTGCCAGGAGGCAAATGCAGTGACCAGCACTCCTCTCTGAGGAGTGACCCTGCCTTGTCAGCGTGGCCCTGCAGGAGAGGGCTCCTTGTACGGGCTGCCTGTTGTTTCTGGGAGCTCATGGACACACCTTCAAAGGTTGAGGGTTCAGCTTCTTCTGCGTGAGAGAGGAGAGGAAATGACCTTCACCCAGCTGAGCAGGGAACAACAGGAAACCCTCACGGTCCTGCCATTTCCCACCCCCAGGATCCGGAGCTCAGGGACCTTTTTGACAAACTGTCAGTGCTTTTGTCAGGGTTTAGCTGCTGCAAATATATTACCAAAGTATGTTGATGATTCATGGGCAGGTGGTGTACGCTGATTTAAGTGATGGACTAGCCATTCTGTAATGGATTTGAGAATTCCCAATCAGATTGTACTTAGTTTTATCAAGCAGGAAGCTGGCAGGCTGTGTTTTAATCAACTGATAGCATCTCTTGGCAATTGGCATCCAGCTAGTGGACAGAGTACTTCTCAAAGACCAGCTTGCTAAGTTACAAACAGTCACAGCCACTCAGATCTCTCAGCTTTACCTCCTATTTTTTCTGTTCAGCCTGTTTCTTTCCCAAATGAAGCTTTTGGCTGGAAGTGAAGGAAGATGCAGCATGTCTGCTTGCCTTTCACTGGCGTTTTAGGGGGAATGGATGAGGCAGAATGCATTTGCTTCATCCCCCAGAAAGCTATGCTGAAACAAGCCCCTAGATATAGCAAAAAAACCCCAGAATCAGACAAATTCTAGGATTTGGTATTGACATAAGTTTTTGGAGTGCTGACATTGCATAAGTGTAGCAAATCTCCAATGTGGGGCCACACCAGGTAAGACATGCCCTTTTCCCCTTTGATTAGGCCGTGACTCATTAATCCATGACTCATTATCTATTTTGTCACCAAAGACATACTCAGTGTGCTGACCTGTACCAGCAGATATCAAGAACAGTTCCCTACCCTGATAAAACTCATCTTTCTATTTGTTACTTCTGGGAGAGACCAGCTCCTTCAGAGCATCTTCATTGCACAAACCCTCATGTGCCACAGGTACCTTAAATAATTCCCTGCTCAGGATTTATGTTTTGTCACAATTATTGAGCTGTGGAGCCATCCACACACATGGAGCACAAGCACAGCATCAAACCTGAGGAGCTGGTTTGTTGTGCCTGGCTCCTGTGGAGTAGTTACTGTACTTAGCAACCCACCTCCAATATAAATATATCTGCTACTCTGAAGAGCAGGCTTTGAAAAGCACCAGAAGGGATCACTCCCCCATAAAGGTTTTTTCCAACATTGCAGAGCTTTTGGGACTTTCAGAGAGAAATTCTTCTCCCAGTTAAACATCCCAGCCAAAGGGGAAAAGATTTCACCACTGTCTGACAAACCTCTGGTGCAACCTTCTGCAATGAGCCATGAATCCCCATTTAAAGCTGAGTCCTGTCTGAGCTGCCCTTGAGCCATGCAGGCGTGGAGGGAGGTGGAGAGCAGCCTTCCATGCAGCTGGGATTTGGGAGCCATCTGTGATGTCTTTGCACAGGGGTCCCACAGCACCCTAGTCTGAGAGCTGAGTGCTAAAACCACGTGGGTTTGAAACTGCATTTGGAACCCTCAGAAGAGGCTGATGATTGAAAGGCTGTAAAACAATCATGATCCCAAGAAGTAATAAAACCGAAAGTGAGGTGTAAGGAACAGAGAGGAGTGATTCATCGGGAAATTGTACTCTTGAAACTGTGTGACAAATCCTGGGTGAGGGAGGAGCTGTGTGTAAGCATTTAAGGGCCAGATCCTGACTTGTCCAGAGGAGCTGAAGATCCAATGAAGATTAACAATGGACCTTGTAGCTGAAAGGAAAATTTTAACTTCCATCTTAGATATTTTCTGTTGACCATTACATGAAAATCAGAGAAATCAGACCCCTGTTTTCAATGTCGTGTCCCAAGAGTCTTTCAGCAGACAACGACCCCCACTGCAAGAAATGAAGTTTCCAATGCCAGAACCACCAAAAAGACATGTGAAAACAAAGCTGAAAAAAGCCTTCTCTCTCTGGAGTGGAAGTGTACAATTTCCACAGGGTCATTTTCTGTGTAAACATTCCTATTTGTATGTTTGACAGATTAAAACAAAAATGTATCTTCCACACATATTCAATAAGTCAATTTTAAAACAAGTTAATTAATGTATCTAAGCTTTATCACAGAGCATAAGTATGTGGAAAAAATCCCCCAGCCAAATGTAAAGAGTCTAATCTTGATTTTCTCACTCTTTGAGTTCATTTATTACAGTGTTTGCTCACTTTTATAAAAGCCATGCTCATGTAATAATCTAATTTCTGAGAGCATCTCCAGGGACAGGAGATCACATTACAATATCTCACATTATGTGTCATTCAGGCAGTATCTCCCAAATCATAAAACCTATGAAAGAGGAATGACACTTGAATAGCAGATTCCTCTTTTTCTTTTTTCCTTTTCTGAGCATTTTTCTTTTCCAGCCCAATCCTTTTTCCCCTATACTGTCTGACCTCATGCACCCAGGCTGCTCATCTCCATTCTGCAGAGAAAGAGGCTGTGGTGCACATCTCTCCTTGCTCTACCTGACCACCTCATCCTGTCTCACACTGTCTTTCACATAGTTTGGGATTTTCCCTTCTGTCCTGGGCTTTCATTTGTGTCACTCACTGGCCACGTTTTGTGCCCAAGGGTTCTGCTTTGTGAACTGATGAACTGCAGCAGAGAACTCACCCTGTTGACAAAAAATCTGAAAAAAAGCCCAAGTTTCAGATCAATAATTCCCCTGGTCTGAATAATTTCATTTCTAGCCAAAATCATCCTAACAGGACAAGTACAGAGAGACAGGCTCTCTCAGCTGCCTCTGGTGCCAACTCACAGACACATTGTCCTGCCATCTTCATTTCTTTCAGCAGTTTCAGGGATCTTGATAAAGACCTCAAGGGAGGCTTATATGGTCTCAAAACATTTCATTGATTCATCCATATCCACACAGTCCATTTTTAAGGCTTCCATTTTTAAGATTCCTTCCCTATTATCATGGAAACTGGCTAATTACAATAGAAGCCTGCTGGGAACCTGC
Organism: Cettia cetti; assembly: GCA_013401135.1. Classification (NCBI taxonomy): domain Eukaryota; kingdom Metazoa; phylum Chordata; class Aves; order Passeriformes; family Sylviidae; genus Cettia; species Cettia cetti. Next base: position 53,419 of record VZUI01041850.1, read on the forward strand.
TTAAGGCACCAGTGTTGGTGTAGCAATGTAGCAAAGCACTTGAAGCTTGCCCAAATCTCAGTGTGCAAAGCTATGGAGTCCTTAGGGATGAAAATAAGTTTTCTAGGAGATGATTCTGCTACTCTAGATATTGGTTTAATATTCAAATCCAAGGTCACCACCTCAATCCTAGCTCACCAAGTTGACCACAGAGACCATAATCAATTTTATTTCTTATGATACATCCATTCCAAACTACCACTCCCAAACCAATACCCATTCCAAACTGCCCATTTCTTCACGTAGAAGTTGTGCACCAAATTATCTGGTCTGATTAATGCAGGTTACTGTGCCTACTAGTGCACTTACAACTTTGCAATGGGAAAATAATCCTGCCCTTTTCAAACACAGAGAGGAGCAGAAAAAAAAGCATAACATCAGGATTAAACCAGTTCTGACAATTTCTCATTTCCATTTATTCAGAAAAAAAGTCATAATTGAGACTTAGAGAAAAAAAGAAAAGCCCTCCATGCCTTTAAGTGTAAAATCCATTTTAGTAGCAGGAAGCTGTTATATGGTTAGAGCAGTTATTTTTATTGTCTGTCTGGGTATAGTTTTTAACTGCAGGCACAGAATAAATCAATAGTGTCATAAAGCTACTCTCACCCTCTGCCCTTTCTAAAGGGACATTGTTCAGTGTCTGTGCTGGATGTGACACAGACTGTGCTTTGATGCACAGAATTATGCCTCTACTAATGTTCTGGAGGAGAGATCTGTGTGAAACATATTTACCTGTATCTCTTTGTCTATATCATCTCAGATTTATCAGATTAAAAGCAAAATAAAACACAGATATACACACAAAAATGTGCAGATTTTTTTTCATAAGAAGAGAGGAGTCTATTCTGGTTATTCTCTTGCAAATGATATTTTCAATTAATTTGTACATTCATAAATTGTCTCAGGTGGTGTATTTCCAAGACTGCCTGAGAAAACACGCAGTGATTTATAGGACAGTCCACACAACTTAAACCTGACTGTAACCTGCTCTTTAATACAGCAAGAAAGGATGGAGCAGGATCTGGCTGTATGAAGCTGGTGCTAGGTAAAACTGCCCTGAAAGTGTGCCTTTTTAATAGCAAGAGTAGTTAATGGCTGGAACATTTGGCTTAAGAATGTGGTGGATTGAGCATTGCTTTCAGTCTCTAAATCAAGAGTGCATGTCTTTCTAAAGCTATAGCTTCAGCAGAAGTTATGGCTTTGATGCTGAAATGAGTGGGTGAAGTTCTTCAGCTGTGTTACATAGGAAGCAAAACCAGATGACTGTGATGGTCCTTTTCAGCCTTACTAATCCATTAAATCCTGGTTTGGGGCCTTTCACACACTGGGGTTTAAGGCAGCCTCTTAGGTTTTCCGGATGGTTTCTGCAGGCAATACACGTTCCAGAGCTGGATTTGACAAGCTCCATATAAACGGGTGTCCGGAATTGACACACTTTATAATTTATATATAAATCACTGCTTCTAAATACAGTTCCAGATCCATTTCCCCGTGCAGCTGAGCTCACTTTGTCTGTTCTGTGCAGTGGGGATTTTCCTTTGCAAAGCAGATATGCATCTGAGCTGAAATGCACTCCACGTGCTGCTGGAGACCCCAAAACCTGCCACCCCTATCGTGGACCACAGAGAAGGAAACCTTTATGGATCAAATTCCTAAGAGATTTATCAGCAGCAATTCCTGTTGTCAACTTAATTCATCACTCCTCTCCTTGCATGCTCATTGCAACTTCCCCAGGTTGGCACTTCTGACAGAGACATGAAAATTGTACTTGTGCTGCAAGTGGGAGGTGGAGACAGCAAAAATCTGTGCCCTGTCTGTGGGGCTCTGTGCTGAGACAGCTCTATTTTCACATCCAGTCACAAGCCCATTGGTATTACCTCAGTATTTGCTTTGAGGACGGCTCTCAAGAAATGGAACTGGAGTTTGGATTTGGTAAGATTAGAGGAAGTAAACCCTGAAATAATTCAAGTGGTTTCTTGAAGGCAGCACCACTCACAGGTAGCTTGGTGCTGGACAGACAGGGGCAGAGTCTACAGGAGTCTGCACACCCTGTGGTGAGCGTGGTGAGTACCACTCACCTGGGTAACTGAATATTTGTTTTCCTTCTCTTTGCAAAATGCTTAGTGCTGGATTTTCATGACTATAAATACTGATTTGGATTTCCCTTCCTTCCCTCTCCACGCTCCACTGAAAGCAAAGACATCTCACCCAGCACCATTTGCTGACTCCTTCCCTTCTGCCCTTCCCCGTCCCCCAGCGCGTGAGCGCGGTGGCGTGCGGCCCCTCGGTTTCCCCTCAGGACACTGGCACTTGGGAAGGAGAATAACAGATGTTGGGGAAAAAACAACACCCTGTCAGGTAGAAAAAAACACGTTAGCAAAACAAAAAAGCTATTTGAACTTCCTAACTTCTCAAACTTTCTCATGAATAGCCAGTGGCCTCTGGAATAGCAGCAATGGTAATAATAAATTACAGTAAATATCATCCTGTCATAAGTGATAGCAAACCAAACCCACTGCTGTTCAGAAATGAATTGGAGAAAATATTTCTTAATCTCTGTTTGTGTTATTCAGTCAGCTGTAATGATTTATAGTGCTCCAAAGAAGTTGTGGTACAGAGTTGTTTCTTAATCATCCATTTCAGCACCTTGCTATTACCCACACGTGTCTGTGCTTTGGTGGGGACTCTGGCACTGCTGGATACTGCAAAATACTCAGCCCAGGAATAAACTGATTTAATGCAAGGGACCTTTCAGCCTTTCTCTGGGACCCTTCTGCCATGGGGACAAATCTGCTGCAAGGAGGAACACTGCTGAGTTAAGGGCAGCCCCATAACAGTGCCTTGAAATAAGGTTGTTTCCCCAGAGCCGTCTGGTTTGAGCCTATTCAGCTGTAAATAACCACATGCAGTGGACATGGAGGGCTCTGGTGCTGGAGTGCATCAGATGGACACCCTGCAGATGAGGCTGTCCCCCTGTGAGTCTGTGAGAACATCAGGATCACTGGGAAAATAAAATGGTTGGAGATAAATTGCACTGGGAACATGGATGGTATCAATCGCTTCTGTCTTTGTCTACTTATTTCCAAAGATTTATACTTGACAGTGTGAGGACTGCTCAGTGACACATTTTAATTTAATTAAATTTCCTGTTGGATTGATGTCTGATTAATCAATAATGTTAATGTTTTTGCAATTTAGAGATTAAAGCTTGGATGAGCGGATATTGAAATACTCTCACATCCAGCTGCCTGGGAATATCTTTTTCTGCTTCCATTCCTCAGAAACCCCATTTTAGGTGAATACATCCTGAGGCTTGCCATGAACCTACACCAAGGCTGGAAGCTTTGCCTCATTCTAGCAGAGGGTGAGGGAGTCATTCAGGAGCAATGTCACTTCTTGGAGAGACAGACTTGCAGGCAGCTAAAATCTGGGCTTGTGCAAAATCTGTGGCTCCTTGGTTTTTTCCCTCTGATATTCAATATAGGAGAAAGTTTGAAGAATGGGGCATTTCAGGTGTGACAGTTCTTTTTGCTACCTGCTCCTTGTTCAGAAAGCTGTCAATGCTGAGGTTTGGGGATTTGAACCTGGTCACCACCAGGGCATCTATTCTCCACATGTCCTTCATCCCCTCTGGATCCCACTCATTTCCCTGGCCGCCACAGCGAGGAGCTCCCCAGCTCAACTGCTGCTTTCTAAGCTGCCACCCCTGGGACAGCAGGATCCTCATCTGGAGCTGAATTTAATACTTCTTGAAGCTTCTTGCCTGCCCAAATTTCTCACAGATGAGCTAATTGTGCTCCACCCTCTCCGGGCTGTGAAGATAAAGAGATGCTGTAGCATGTCCACAGAACCCTTTTTTTTTTTTTTTTTTTTTTTTTCTCTTATGCCTTGTTTGATTTAGTGCCTCAAATACTTTAGTAGTGAGGTCAAGAGAGTCTTTAACTTATTCAGGGAAGTTACTCTGCTCTGACTTTTCCATGAGGCCTTGGAGTCTTAGACAGTCCTTTAAAAACTTATGACTCAAGAAAAAAAAGTAATCCACATTTTCAAACTTGTAAAAATGTGAAACCAAATTTCATCTGAGTCTCAGGTATGGCTGCAGTCTCAATAAGTCAAAGTTATTTGTCAGGTCTTAACGCTGTCAAAACTTGGCCAGAGAGAAATTCCACCTGGCTGAGATCTGAAGGCTCCAGTGTCCATCTCTGGTCTCCAGGTCCATCTCCAGTGCTGGCTCTGTGTTATTTGGGGTGCTTGTATTTTTGTTGTATTCAGGCAAGCCTTATAAGAGCCAATTTCTTGCCCAATTGTATTTTAAAATCTGTAAATTCTGTATGTTCTGTCCCTTAAGGATGTTCTGGGGGCTTTTTGCTCTGTACCTGTCCCTCAGACAACCCCAAAGTAACACACAGAGGGAGGAAGAGAGAGAGAGAGAGGAGGAGGGGGAAAGAAAGAACAGCTCATTTTCCACTTTAGCACAGACACCTGAGGGGTAGAAGTCAGCAGTTTTTTTGATGGTACAAGAACTTGGTAACTTAAAACAGGAAGCAAAAGAAAAAACCACGACCTAATAACTTTGCCTTGACCTCCTCCTAAGAAAGTCAATGACTTTAAAGTAAACTGGAACTTCTTGCTGGAATTTATTTGGACATCAGCTGCTCCTTACCTCATTAGCACAGCAATATTCAGAAATGTGCCAAAAGATTTAGGCAGGCTGGAGGACGCAATGAAGCTATTTTTTTTTTCCCAAGGAAAGGCTTCACATATTTATGTCTCACTATCAAAATTCTCTTCAGTGCAAGAGTTTCTTCCACTGAAATCTACTGTGTGCAGTAGGTTTTGTTTTGCCCTCTGTTGTTAACTCCACTAGACCCCCACCACTCCAGGGGAAAGGGCAGCATGCCCAAGGTACCCACCCAGGGCTGGGGAGGGGATGGTTGAAGGGAAAGAGAATGTCAGTGTCTCTCTGGGTGTGCAGGAGTGTGAGGAAGGCAAAGGAAAGAGGGAAATTTCTTCCTTGGAAGGGAGGGAAATAATCTACTGCTAAACCAGTGGGTTTTGTAGTAGATCAATATTTTTATGCTCAGTCCCTGGTATAACATGTTCTTCAGGGCTGGCATTCATAGGTAGGACTGCTTGTAAGCTGGATCACCTTAATTACTGATCCTCCCTCCCTCCCTCCCTCCTTCCTTCCTTCCTTCCTTCCTTCCTTCCTTCCTTCCTTCCTTCCTTCCTTCCTTCCTTCCTTCCTTCCTTCCTT